>JAJSRW010000387.1:0-29228 GCA_022414725.1 Microglena sp. YARC | reverse complement strand
CCTCTTGAAGCAGTTCGCCCTGGAAAAAAAAATTAAAAAATAACCATTAAAATCCGCCCAGTGCATAACAAGTTTTGAACCAAACCGGCCGCTACGTTGAGATTCCTCTCTTGAAGCAGCACTGCGACACTTGAAAATAAAAAAATAAATACAATGCAATTTGCCAGTCGCTAACACGTTGAAACACACCGCGCTGGTTTGAAGATTCAATCTAGAAGCAGTGCGACCTGAAAAAAAAAAAAAATACACGCCTAAAATTTGCCAGTGCCGTTAACATGTTTATAAATTGAACAACCGACCGCTCGTCAAAGATCCTCTGAAGCGAGAGTGCGATCCTGAAAAAATAAAATAAATACAACGACATAAAATTTTCCAGTGCGTAACCATGTTTGAACAAACCGGCCGCTGGTTGAGATCTCTTTGATAGCCAGACTCACTTGCGACCTTGAAAATAAAATAAAGTACACGCATAAATTTGCCCGTGCGTAACCATGTTTGAACAAACCGCGGACTCGTCGAATCCTCTTGAGACAGTGCGCCCTGAAATAAAATAAATAAATCACAATTTTGCCAAATGCATAAACAAGTTTGTACACCCGCCGCTCGCTGGAGAATCCAACTTTAAAGCCCAGTGGACCCTGGGAAAATAAAATAAATAAATGTATACCATTGGCCAGTGCATAAACAAGTATAGATACACCTGCCGCTCGTCGAGGATCCTTCTTGAACAGTGCGCCCTGGAAATACAATAAAGAATCAAAAAATCGCCCAGGTGCGTAAACATATTACCGCTGCTCGTTTGAGATTTCTCTTGAAGGCAGTGCACCCTGTGAGATAAAAACAAAGAATTTAATAAATCGCCACAATGTCTCATAGACCTCGACGCTACAGTGCGTAACATGTTGTAAAGCCACTTGCTTGTTGTTCCTCTCTTGAAAGTGCGCCCTGGAGAATATAACAAATAATATGCAATAAATTGCCATTACGTAACAAGTTTGTTTAAAAAGGGCGGGAGCGCCCCAGGCGCCCCCAGTCCCTCGTTGTTTTCGCTCAGACACTTCCAAGCCGTCCACATTCACGTGCTGCTTGCCCCAGAGGTGCAAAGCTTCAGTTTGGCAAAGGACAGGGAAAAAGAAAGCTATCTAAAAGCTGCCTACAGTTTTAGCCCCCCCCCCCCCCCCCCCCCCTCCACACACAACACAAACAGCTGGGCATTGCTATCATTCCAAGCCACCACGTCCTATCAGTTTCTCATTCCCTGCTTCTCATCACGCAGTCGCTTTTGGGTGCTCAAACACTTCAACAAGCCACTCAAAAGGAGCTTGCCTAAGAAAGCTTGCACGCATACCCCCCCCCCCTCCCTAAACAACAGCCTAACCCACAAAAAAGCACCATATGCCACCTAAAATCCACACCCCTACCTCTTCGCTTGATTCCCCCGCTTCTCATTCCCCTAGTCAACTTTTGGTGCTCTAACAAAAAACACTTGCAGCCCGCGCAAAGGAAGCTGCTTAGAAGGCTGTACGCGTAAGAGCCCCCCCCCCCTCCCCCCCCCCCCCCCCACAACACCACACACCACACAAAAGCATTCAATGCTATCATATTATATGCTACCCATACAAGTCCACATCCCTACCTGTTTGATGTCCAGCGCTTCTCATCACTCTAGACGCTTTTGGTGCGCAAACACTCTCAGTCGCTCAAAAGAGAGCTGCACTAGAAAGCTGCTGCACTTAGCCCTCACCCCACCCCCCACCCACACATACCCAAAAAGGACATGCTGTACCATACAATCCACATTCCTACCTGTTTGATGTTGTCCAGCGCTCTCCATCCTCTTAGTCGCTTTTGTGTGCTCAAACCACTCTCTAGTCGCTTCCAATTCCATTGATTGGCTGCTGCCCCAGTGCATTTTGTCGCAAGGACTCGTTTTCAACAGGCTGCATGATGCGCCAATGCGCTGCACGCTTCCATTGCTGAGCATACCTGCTGTTGCTGAGCGCAGCTTGCTATGCCGAGCTTGCATCTGTGGTGGGTGTGTGTGCGGGCCGGGTCAGGTTGGTAGGGAGGGCAGGAGGATGCTCAATTTGCTGACGGCATCCTGTTGTTGCTTTTGAGCGCAGCTTTGCATGTGTGCCTTTGCATCTGTGGAGAGAGTTCGTGTCGTGTGGGTGGGTGGGGGTGGGGTGGGTCAGGTAGGTAGAGGTGGGAGTGGGGGAAGAAAGATGGTGGGCAAGATGGGAAGGGTAAGGAGGAAGTGGGGGTAAGGGTGGGAAGATGTGCGCGATAGCGGAGAGGGTGGAGGTGAGGGGAATGAGGGCGAGGGAAGGAGAGAAAGGAGAGAAGGAGGGAGGGAGAGAGGGACGGGAGGGAAGGAGGGAGGGAAGGACGGGATGAGGAAGGATAGACATGAGCGAAATGGAGGAGGGAGGATAGAGCAGTCTAAGGGAGGAAGGACGAGAAGGAGAGTGACAAACACGAAACTTCACGTTCTGCCTTTTTAAAATCATGATTAGGTATGAATATGAATATTAAATAAAAAAGTTAAACAAAAACATAAGCTATGTCGCGTCAGATTATTCTGCCCAATCTCTCATTTAACTAGCGAAATATCCCAAGCCCAAGAATAAATACTAAACATGAGTAAGTACCATAAATAAAGAAAAACAACTTGTCGCAGCAATGATCCGCTCTGCCTTGGTCGTGCGTCAGTCTGAGGGTAGTGATTGAAATAAAATAAATATAAAACTCGCCTTTGTCGCAGCAACATTCGGTTTCTGACCCCTGTCTGCCTCAGTTCTCTCATTTAGCCACCGCCACATCTCCTGGCTTAAACTAAATTAAAAAATACTTAAAAGACTGTACATTAAAAAAACTTACGCTTTTGCCGCAGACATGATTCACTCTGCCCTCTGTCTGCTCAGTCTCTCATAGCAAATCGGCCTGGCGCGCCTCCCTGCCCATTTCCTGCTCAAATAAATAAATAAATAAATAAATAAAATACTTAACAAGATGTATATTTTAAAAACTAACTCACGGCGTTTGCCGCAACACATTGAGTCTCGCTCTGCATACTGATACTGTCTTTGCATTGGCCTCAGTCATCCTTCATTCTCGTTTTAGCATCGCACTCTCCCTCACTTGCCTTCGTTTGCCTCAGCTACAAACCCATTTCTTTGGGGCCAGTTTGGGGGACCATCCCTAGAAATGGGAAGTTTTGGAATGGCAATGCTACATTAGGTGAGAGGAGGATGGAACCAGGAAGGGTTGGAGGTGGCAATGGTTGAGTGTGTGGTGAGGGTATGCGGTGGGGTTGGGGGAGGATGTGTTGTATTCCCAGCCAATGTGTCTGATGGAGGTTGCGGAGGGAGGGCAAGGGGGGATTGAGGGCCTAGGAGTGAACGTGCCCGGTGGAGGAGGGTGAGGGTGAGGAGGCCCATGGTGTGGGTGGTGGGAAGGGGATAGGGGTGGGGGGGGGGATAGGGATTGGGGAAGAGGGGCGAGATGGGCGGGGATAGGGAGTGACTTGGGGGTAGGGGGGGGGAAGGGGAACTGGGATTATGGAGGGAGAGGCGTGAGGTGGGGTGGAGGTGTGGCGATTTAGGGGAAAAGGAGAGGAGTGGGAGGCCAAGGGGAGGCGGGATATTTCTTGAAAAGACGGTGAGAAGGAGGAGGAACCAGGAACCAGGAGGGTGGAGCGTTGCAATGTGTTGGTGATCTGTGGTGGAAGAGGGATATAGGGGCGCGGTGAGAGGGGTGAGTGGGGAGGGCGTGGGTGGGATAGGGATGGGGAGCTGAGGAGTGGGAGGCAGGGAGGGGATTTTTCCGAAAAGAGGTGAGAGAGGTAGGAGGAACAGAACCAGGGAGGGTGGAGGGCGCATGGTGTGAGTCGATGGTGGGATAGGGATAGGGGTGGAAGGCGTGGGGAGGCGTTTGAGGTGAGGGTGAGGGTGGGGATAGGGTGGGGAGGGGATAGGATGGGAGTGGGGAGAAGGGCAGGGGTAGGGATGTGGACTGGGGAGTGGGTTTAGGGAGGGGGATTTCCCCCAAAAAGTGAGAGGAGGAGTAGGAACCAGGGAGGGTGGAGGTGCATGGGGTGGTGATGGTGGGTATAGGGGGATAGGGGGGGGAGGGTGAGGGTGAGGGTTGAGGGGGAGGACAGGGGAATAGGGTGGGGGGATAGGGATGGGAGTGCAGGCGGAGGGAGGGGACGTAGGTGGAAAAGGGCGATGAGGACGGGTGGTAGGATGAAGGGGGGTAGGGGGGAAGGGGAACGATATGAGCGCATGGGGATTAGGAAGGAGGAGGGGGGATGAGGACTAGAATGAGGGGGGGATTATTGGGGATGGGTGGTGGGGGATAGGGGATAAAGGAGGGGGAGTGGGGAGTAGGAAAGGGGGGTTATTTTCCGAAAAGAGAAGTCTACAATTTATGTTATTGTTGATAATGTCTCTTTGAGGAACGGTGAGCTACACAAGATCGGGAACATGATCAGGACCAGTACTGTGGACTTATTTAAACTGTCGTAATCTATTATGCAAATTGCATTCTGTTACTGCTAATAATGATAGCTGCGTGGTGTCCGAGTTAAAGTAAAGGGATGGCTTGTTTCAAATGTTGGTGTACGAGTGCGTCGTGACATCTTGGTGTACGTGTGCTTTGTAAGAGTGTGTGGTGTTGCGAGTGTGGTGTAAAGGTGCTTGGGTGGTGTGTCATAAGTGCATGGTTACGCGATGCTGTCTTTTGTAGCGCAGTGACTGTAATAAAGGTAGTGTGGTTCCGTATCGCAGTGCTCACGTTATAGTGTGGTGTGGCGTAGGGTGCTGAATAAATAAAAAGTGCTAGCTGCTATGTGTAGAGTGGCTCGTAAAGAGTGCTAGTTGCGAGTGTGTGTGCGAGTGCTGATAAAAGTGTGGATGTACGAAGTGCTCGTAATAGTCGTGGTGTAGGCGAGTGCTGATTAAAAAGTCGTGGTGTACGAACTGCTTCGTAATTAGTGTGGTGTGATAACGAGTGCTCGTAAGAGTGTGGTGGTACGAGTGCTCGTAGATGTGTCGGTGGCCGAGGTGCTTGTGTTAACCAAGGGCTGGAAGAGTGCGTGTGTAACAAGAGTGCTGGTAAGAGTGCTTGGTTAGAGTGCCTGGTAAAGTGCCTCTGCAGTTTGTGAGACTGTAGTGGTGTGAAGAGAGATAGTCGTTGTATACTTCATACGAGTTGCTCGGGGTAAGAGTTGGTGTGCGGAGTGCTGATAAAAGGGTGGTGTTCGAGTGTCTCGTAAAAGTCCGGTGTGAGAAGATGTGGTGTAGCGGGGGGCTGGTGTAAGAGTGCGGGCATGTACAAGTGTTGGTCGGTAAACAGAGTGCTGTGTTACGAGTGCTGAATAAAAGTGTAGTGTACGAAGTATGCTCTTGAAAGAGTGCATGTAAGTGGTGCGAGTGCGAGTGTGGTGTACGGGGGGTGGCTAACGAGTGCGCTGTGTAGCAAGTGTTTTACACAAGCCGATACATTTACTTTGTCGCCGGCAGATGGTGAGCAGGCCTTGAAGCCTGACCAAGACCAGACATGGCTACCCAATTCAACACAAGGCCAAGAAAACACGAAACTTAGTCAAACCAAGCCAAACGCAAACCAAGCAGATCAATGAAGCAGCCTGAAAGCCTGACAGACCATTTGGTACCCCAATCAACAAACCAAACCCTACATACCTGCAACCCTGCTCCTCTGGTAAAATGTCTGGGCAGCTCCGCCCCTGTGCCCCAGGTGCCGCCCAGCTGGGCCTGTTGTGGTAGGCTGGGAGAACCCACCGTGGGTCGCTCCGCAGGGGAGATGCCCAACACGGTCATACCAGAGGACCTGGGGACAGTCATGGTCCTCACCCATCCCTGACGGAGGCTGCGAGGCGCTGCTGACGTGGGGTCTGCCCAGGGACGGTCGGCGTGGGGACTTCTCTGGCGACGCCACTAGCTGCGCCCAGCGGCGAGACGCGAGATGGAGAGCGCGCATGCTTAAAAACTGGTAGATGGGTTTGCAAGGAGTCCGATGGGGGGTGAGGGAGAAGCTGCTCAATGGCGCCCTTGTATACCTGAGCCCACGGCTGAACCTGAGGGGATAGGCATTGTCGTAATTAGGGAGATGCCAGATGGGGAGCGCAATGCTCAAGACTGGTGGGTTTGCAAGGAGTCGAGGGGTGGGAGAAGCTGCTCATCCTGGTACCTGTGCCCACGGCTGAACCTGAGGGGATAGGCATGCGTGTAATTAGGAAGCAGGTTGCGAGAATGCGAGAGCGCATGATGAAGAACTGGTGGGTTTTGGCAAGGAGTCATTAGGGGGTGAGTGAAGAGAAGCCGCTCATCCCTGTGACTGTACCCACGGCTGTACCTGAGGGGATATGCATGTGTGTAGATAGGGAGAGGCCAGATGGGGAGCGCATGCTCAAGACTGGTGGGTTTGCAAGGAGTCGAGGGGGTGAGGAGAAGCTGCTCATCCCTGTACCTGAGAAACCTCGCTGAAACCTGAGGGGATATGCATGTTGTGTAAGATAGGGAGAGGCCAGATGGGGAGCGCATGCTTGAAGACTGGTGGGCACGTTTGCAAGGAGTCTGAGATAGGGGCGAGGGAAGAAGCTGCTCATCCCCGTGCCCGTGCCAACTCCAGTACCTGAGGGGGGAGTATATGTGTAGGGACCGGCATATCATGCAATAATTATTGAATCAAAGGCAGATCATATCATACAAATTGCATCAAATGACATATTACTATATATAAATGGCATAGTAACACTAGTCAATCTGCCGGCATCTATGGATTTCATATGATGACATGATAATCATATTGCCTGTTCCCTGCATATGCGTATTTATGGGGAGACGAGACTTGCACAAATATGGTTGATCAACATTTTGCTTCAAGTTTGGTCAAGATTACTGCTCATCTCTTTTATACACCGGCGCGACACTTCAAGCCGTCCCACACACCTGCACCACGCTCCAGTCCTTCAAATACACTTGTGCCCCCACCAATGCATTCTGCACGTGCCTGTAACGATAACGCCTGGTGGAGCGTGGTATTAAGGGAGCCCGTCTTACGGCGGTAGAGAACGGGCTGCTACTTTACACGGACAAAGGGTACCAGGCGGTTGGCAGCGACCGCGAACACTTTCAGCGGCAGCTGTGGGGATTAGAACCCGGCACCGTACGTCGTTCTAGGAGCTCTGCCATCGAGCCATTCGTCGAAACGGGGATACGTGCCTGTAAACTACAAATGACTTGCGCTGCAAACATCCTTGTTCTGGTTACAACATTATCAGACGATATACTATACGATGACAGAGTAAGAGCCCAAACTGCCCCTGGAGAGGTCTGCATAGTGTGTGTGTGTGGTCGTGGTGGTGGTGGTGGGGGGGGGGGCAACACGGGCTGCCCTACTAGTACTATATATTTCTATCTTTGATATATATTGTGTGATATATTGATATATCACACATTATATATCAAAGATATTGTACTTGTAAAACTGCGAGGCGTACGTTACCTGAGAGGCGCGAGATGAAGTGGAGAAGGTCCGGTATGGTAAGGAGACGAAATGCGACCATTTGCATCACTTGCCACCCATCCACCATCCACCATGCATACCCAATGCGATCATCCCCACCACCCACACAAGGTTATGATAACGCCTGGTGGGGCGTGGTGTTAAGGGAGCCCGTCGTACGCGGGTAGGGAGCGGTCTTCTACCTCAACTGGACAAGCTACCATCGCGGTTGACAACGACCTGCAACGCCAAGAGCGACCTAAGGGGGAATCGAAACCCCGACTCTTCATCCTCTAAGTGATTTGGTCTACCACTAGACCAATGTATATCACTGAAAGGGGCTACCACCCACCACCCAACTGCGGCTTTACCTGAGAGGCACGAGATGAAGCAGAGAAGGTCGGGTATGGTAAGGAGACCAATGCGACCATGCATCACTTGCCACCCATCCACCATCCACCATGCATACCCATGCGATCACCCACCACCCACCACCCAACTGCGGCTTTACCTGAGAGGCGCGAGATGTAGCAGAGAAGGTCCGAGGACAGCTCCGGGGGCTCCGACGTAACACGAGATCGGTTCTCAGCCCCTCCACCTTTTTCAGAAATCCAAGGGGTCGGCATCTTAGAGTAGTCCTTGGGTCGGCATTCACCTTGAGAGGGGGGGGTAGGGATGGGGAGTGAGGATATGTGGTGTGGTGGTGTACGAGTGGTGGCTCCGACTCTACACAAGATTGGTTCTCAGCCCCTCTGCCTTTGAAAAAGGCGGAGGGGATGAGATTTAAGGAGTCGTTCTTGGGTTGGCATTCACCTTGAGAAGGGGGGGATAGTGGGGGGGGGGGGGGGGGGGGGGGATTAGGAGATTAGGAAGTGGGGATAGGGATGGGGAGTGGGGGGACTCGTGGGGATATGTGGTGTGGTGTGGTGGTGTACGAGGACTGCTAAAGTTGGCTATCTTAGAGTAGTCCTTGGGTCGGCATTCACCTTTAGAGGGGGGAGGGGGGGGGGGGGGGGGGGGGGGGATAGGGGATAGGAAGTGGGGATTAGGGATGGGGAATGGGGATATGTGGTGTGGGTGGTGTACGAGTACTGCTAAAAGTTGGCATGCTTTAGAGTAGTCCTTGGGGTCGGCTTTCACCTTTAGGAGGGGGGGGGGGGGGGGGATAGGGGATAGGAAGTGGGGATAGGATGGGGAGTGGGGATTATGTGGTGTGGTGGTGTACGAGTACTGCTAAAAGGTTGGCATCTTAGAGTAGTCCTTGGGTCGGCTTTCACCTTTTTAGAGGGGGGCGGGGGGTGGGGGTGGGGGTGGGGGGGATTAGGGGATAGGAAAGTGGGATACTGCTAAAAGTTGGCATCTTAGAAGTCCTTGGGTCGGCATTCACCCTGGGTGTGTTTGTGAAGGGGGGGGGGGGGGGGGGGGGGATAGGGGATAGGGAAATAGGGATGGGGGAATGGGGAAAAATGTGGTTGGTGGTGTAAGCGCACAGCTAAGAGTTTGCATCTTTGAGTAGTCCTTGGGACGGCATTCACTTTGAGGGGACAACAGGACAGCTTCACATCACAGCTCATCACACAGCACATCATAGCACAGTACAACAGGACAGCTGCACATCACAGCTCATCACACAGCACATCATAGCACAGTCCAACAGGACAGCTGCACATCACAGCTCATCACACAGCACATCATAGCACAGAAACAGGATAGCTGCACATCCACAGCTCATCACACAGCACATCAATATGGCAACAGTACAACAGGACAGCTGCACATCACAGCTCATCACACAGCACATCATAGCACAGTACAACAGGACAGCTGCACATCACAGCTCATCACACAGAACATCATAGCACATACAACAGGACAGCTGCACATCACAGCACGGTACACAGTACAGCACAACATACAGCACAGAATACATCACAACACACAGCACAGCACAACAGGACAGCTTCACAGCACATCACATAAAATCACATAGTGCATCACAACACACAGCAGAGCACAACAGGACAGCTTCACAGCACATCGCAGCACAACAGACAGCAAAGCACAAAAGGACAGGTTCACAGCACAACACACAGCACAGCACACAGCATAGCACAACAGGACAGCTCTACACCACACCACATCACAGGAAAGCTTCACATTCACCTTGAGCTGGAAACAAGACAGCTTTGGAACCGCCAAGGCCTTGAACAATTTGACAACCAGCTCCCTTACATCGTCCCTCTGCTTGGGGTGCGGAGCTGGCATAAGCCCTATGAAGGCTGCAACCTCGGATAGGGGGACGGCATCTTCTGGGTCCTGGGAGCCTCCTACAGGATGTGCGTATGTCTGTTGTTGGTCTTGGTGGAAGGTGGTGGTGGTGGGAGGTGGGAGTGTGGGTGGTTGTGTGGTGGTAGTGTTGGTGTTGGGTTGTGTGGGTGAAGGTGGGTGGGGGTTCCCAATGGAAGGCTGCGCGACCTCGGACAGGGGGGCGGCATCTTCTGGGTCCTGGGAGCCTCCTACAGGATGCACGTGTGTATGTTGCTGGTGGTGGGGGAAGGTGGTGTTCGTGGGAGGTGGGAGTGTGGGTGGTTGTGTGGGTGGTTGTGTGGGTGTAGGTGGGTGGGGGTTCCCAATGGAGGCTGCGACCTCGGACAGGGGGGCGGCATCTTCTGGGTCCTGGGAGCCTCCTACAGGATGCACGTGTGTATGTTGCTGGTGGTGTTGTTGCTGGTGTTGGTGGGAGGTGGTAGTGTGGGTGGTTGTGTGGGTGTAGGTGGGTGGGGGGTCCCAACGGAGGCTGCGACCTCGGACAGGGGGGCGGCATCTTCTGGGTCCTGGGATCCTCCTTCAGGATGTACGTATGTATGTTGGTGTTGTTGCTGGTGTTGGTGGGAGGTGGAACTGTTGGTGTTGGTGTTGGTAGGAGGAGGTGTTGGGTGTTGGTGGTGATTGGCTTGGAGGTGGTAGGATGTAAGGGTTTGGTGTTGGTAGGGGTGGTCGTGGGTTTAGGGTGGTGTTGGTAGGAAGTGGGTGGTGTTGTAGGGGTGGTGTTGGTAGCAGAGGTGTTGGTGAGTGGTGTTGGTGGTGTTAGTGGAGGTAGTGGTAGGAGTGTGGGTGTAGGTAGGGTTGTTGGTGTTGGTTTAGGGGTTGGTGTTGTAGAGAGGGTGTTGTGGTGTTGGTGGTGTTGGTTGGGGTGGTGTTGGTAGGAGTGGGTGGGTGAGGTAGGGGTGGTGTTGGTAGGGGTGGTGTTGGTAAAGAGAGGTGTTGGTGTGTTGGTTGGAGGTGGTGTTGGCTAAGGAGTGTGTGGGTGTAGGTAGGGGTGGTGTTGGTAGGGGTGGTGTTGGTAGAGAGGTGTTGGTGGTGTTGGTGGTGTTGGTTGGAGGTGGTGTTGGTAGGAGTGTGGGTGTAAAGGTAGGGGTGGTGTTGGTAGGGGTGGTGTTGGTAGGGGTGGTGTTGGTAGAGAGGTGTTGGTGGTGTTGGTGGTGTTGGTGGTGTGGTGTTGAGGTGGTGTTGGTAGGAGTGTGGGTGTAGGTAGGGGTGGTGTTGGTAAAGATGGTGGTAGCCCTGGATGCACATATGCATGTAAGTTGTTTCAGTCCAGGGGTAGCTAATTCGGCAAAAGACACAAGATAAATCTGGACTACAATGAAGGCTGCAAAATCAGATTGAGGGACAGCATCTACAGGGTCCTTGGAGCCTCCTTCAGGATGGGCAGAGCAAGTAAAAGAGCTGGTGGGGTAGGTAGGTACGGTAGGTAGGTAGATGGGTGGTCATAACACACAATAGGATAATCTGGAATACCAGGAGTGGCTATAATAACGACATGATCTTACCACAAGCATAGGCCAGCATGCCCAGGCTCATGCTTGATCGCATCCCAGCCAATTTGATTTGATCGGGCTCAAGAAGGGATAATGTGGAACTACCAGGAGTGGCTATAATAACAAGAACAAACAATATAATGGACGTTACCCCATAAACAAGCACTATATGCAACTTACCATAAGCAGTGGCCAGCATCCCAGCGCATGCATTCACATTCCCAGCCATCGTTTTGATCGGCCATGACGCAACAAGAGGATAATGTAGACTACCAGAGTGGCTATAATAACAAGCGCTCTATGGCTTTACCATAAAGCAAGCAGTCAACAACAAGCACTCTTATGAACTGACCATTAGCAGTGGCCAGCATGCCCAAGCTTCATGCCTTCGCATCCCAGCCATTTGATCGGCCATGACGCACAAGAGGATAATGTAGACTACCAGGAGTGGCTATAATAACAAGCGCTCTATGGCTTTACCATAGCAAGCAGTCAACAAGCACTCTATGAACTGACCATTAGCAGTGGCCAGCATGCCCAGCTCATGCCTTCGCATCCCAGCCATGTGATCGGCCATGACGCACAAGAGGATAATGTAGACTACCAGGAGTGGCTATAATAACAAGCGCTCTAATGGCTTTACACATAAGCAAGCAGTCAACAACAAGCACTCTAGGAACTGACCATTAGCAGTGGCCAGCATGCCCAGCGCATGCTTTCACATCCCAGCCATGTGATCGGCCATGACGCACAAGAGGATAATGTAGACTACCAGGAGTGGCTATAATAACAAGAACAAGCACTGTATGACCTTACCATAACAAACACTCTATAACAAGCACTCTATGAACTGACCATAAGCAGTGGCCAGCATGCCCAGCGCATGCCTTCGCATCCACGCCATTTGATCGCCATGACGCACAAGAGGATAATGTAGCCTACCAGGAGTGGCTATAATAACAAGAACAAGCTCTGTATGACTTACGCCATAACAAACACTCTATAACAAGCACTCTATGAACTGACCATAAGCAGTGGCCAGCATGCCCAGCGCATTGCTTCGCATCCCAGCCATAGTGATCGGCCATGACGCACAAGAGGATAATGTGGACTACCAGGTGGGCTATAATAACAAGCGCTCTATGGCTTTACCATAGCAAGCAGTCAACAACAAGCACTCATGAACTGACCATTTAGCAGTGGCCAGCATGCCCAGCGCATGCTATCGGCATCCCAGCCAATGTGATCGCCGCCATGACGCACAAGAGGATAATGTAGACTACCAGAGAGTGGCTATAATAACAAGCGCTCTATGGCTTTCCCATAAGCAAGCAGTTAACAACAAGCACTCTATGAACTGACCATTAGCAGTGGCCAGCATGCCCAGCGCATGCTATCGCATCCCAGCCATGTGATCGGCCATGACGCACAAGAGGAATAATGTAGACTACCGAGGAGTGGCTATAATAACAAGCGCCTCTAATGGCTTTACCATAGCAAGCAGTCAACAACAAGCACTCTATGAACTGAACCATTAGCAGTGGCCAAGCATGCCCAGCGCATGCTTTCGCATCCCCAGCCATGTGATCGGCCATGACGCACAAGAGGATAATGTAGACTACCAGGAGTGGCTATAATAACAAGCGCTCTATGGCTTTACCATAGCAAGCAGTCAACAACAAGCACTTTATGAACTGACCATTAGCAGTGGCCAGCATGCCCAGCGCATGCATTCGCATCCCAGCCATTTGATCGGCCATGACGCACAAGAGGATAATGTAGACTACCAGGAGTGGCTATAATAACAAGCGCTCTAATGGCTTACCCATAGCAAAAGCAGTCAACAACAAGCACTCTATAACTGACCCATTAGAAGTGGCCAGCAGCCCAGCGCATGCTTTCCCATACCCAGCCATTGATCGGCCATGACGCACAAGAGGATAATGTAGACTACCAGGAGTGGCTATAATAACAAGCGCTCTATGGCTTTACCATAGCAAGCAGTCAACAACAAGCACTCTATGAACTGACCATTAGCAGTGGCCAGCATGCCCAGCGCGATGCTTTCGCATCCCAGACACCATGTGATCGGCCATGACGCACAAGAGGATAATGTAGACTACCAGGAGTGGCTATAATAACAAGCGCTCTATGGCTTTTCCATAGCAAGGCAGTCAACAAACAAGCACTTTAATGAACTGACCATTAGCAGTGGCCAGCCCAGCGCATGCATTCGCCATCGCCCATTTGATCGACCATGACGCACAAGAGGATAATGTAGACTACCAGGAGTGGCTATAATAACAAGCGCTCTATGGCTTTACCATAGCAAGCAGTCAACAACAAGCACTCTATGAACTGACCATTAGCAGTGGCCAGCATGCCCAGCTCATGCCTTGTATTGCAGCCATTTGATCGGCCATGACGCACAAGAGGATAATGTAGACTACCAGGAGTGGCTATAATAACAAGCGCTCTATGACTTTACCATAGCAAGCAGTCAACAAAAGCACTCTAGGAACTGAACCATTAGCAGTGAGCCAGCATGACCCAGCGCATGCATTCGCATCCCAGCCATTTGAATCGCCATGACGCACAACGAGGAATAATGGTAGACCCAGGAGTGGCTATAATAACAAGCGCTCTAAAATGGCTTTACCATACAAGCAAGGCGCTAACTCTTATGAACTGACCATCTAGCAGTGGCAGCATGCCCAGCGCGCTTCATCACCCAGCCATGTGATCGGCATGACGCACAAGAGGATAATTGTAGACTACCAGGAGTGGCTATAATAACAAGAACAAGCACTGTATGACCTAATCCATAACAAAAACTCCCTATAACAAGCACTCTATGAACTGACCATTAAGCAGTGGCCAGCATGCCAGCTCATGCTTCGCCATCCCAGCCATTTGATCGGCCATACGCAACAAGAGGATAATGGAGACCAGCATCGGCGAGTATGGCACTACTAGACTACCAGGAGTGGCAAGCTATATAACAAGCGGGCTAACCAAATAAGCAGCAGCGCTCCCAACAACAAGCACTCTAGGAACTGACCATTAGCAGTGGCCAGCATGCCCAGCGACAGCTTTCGCCCCAGCCATTTGATCGGCCATCGACGCACAAGAGGATAATGTAGACTACCAGGAGTGGCTATAAATAACAAGAACGCACGTATGACCTTACCATAACAAATACACTCTTATAACAATGCTCTCCTCTCATGGCTTTAGCCATGAGCGCGCAAGAGCACAGTCCAACACAAGCACTCTAGAAACAAGCACTGATATGAAGACATCACTCTAAAATCAAGCACTTAGAACTGACCAAAAGCAGTGGCCAGCATGCCCAGCTCGGAATGCTTTCACATCCCAGCCATGTGATCGGCCATGACGCACAAGAGGATAATGTAGACTAACCAGAGTGGCTATAATAACAAGACAAGCACTGTGATGAAACCTGTGACCATCAAGCATCAAACAACAAGCAACTATATGAACTGACCATTAGCAGTGGCAGCCATGCCCAGCGCATGCACTCTATCGCATTCCCAGCCATTTGATCGGGCCATGACGCAACAAGAGGATAATGTAGACTACCAGGAGTGGCTATAATAAACAAGCGCTCTAATGGTGCCATAAGCAAAGCAGTCAACAACAAGCACTCTATGAACTGACCATAAGCAGTGGCCAGCATGCCCAGCTCATGCTTTCGCATCCCAGCCATGTGATCGGCCATGACGCACAAGAGGATAATGTAGACTACCAGGAGTGGCTATAATAACAAGCGCTCTATGGCTTTCCCATAGCAAGCAGTCAACAACAAGCACTCTATGAACTGACCATTAGCAGTTGCCAGCATGCCCAGCTCATGCCTTGTATCCCAGCCATTTGATCAGCCATGACGCACAAGAGGATAATGTAGACTACCAGGAGTGGCTATAATAACAAGCGCTCTATGGCTTTACCATAGCAAGCAGTCAACAACAAGCACTCTATGAACTGACCATTAGCAGTGGCCAGCATGCCCAGCGCATGCATTCGCATCCCAGCCATGTGATCGGCCATGACGCACAAGAGGATAATGTAGACTACCAGGAGTGGCTATAATAACAAGCGCTCTATGGCTTTACCATAGCAAGCAGTCAACAACAAGCACTCTAGGAACTGACCATTAGCAGTGGCCAGCATGCCCAGCGCATGCATTCGCATCCCAGCCATGTGATCGGCCATGACGCACAAGAGGATAATGTAGACTACCAGGAGTGGCTATAATAACAAGCGCCTGTAATGGCTTTACCAATAGCAAGCAGTCAACAACAAGCACTCTATGAACTGACCATTAAGCAGTGGCCAGCATGCCCAGCTCATGCCATCCCAGCCATTTGATCGGCCATGACGCACAAGAGGATAATGTAGACTACCAGGAGTGGCTATAATAACAAGCGCTCTATGGCTGACCTTACCATAACAAAGCAGTCAACAACAAGCACTCTAATGAAACTGACCATTAGCAGTGGCCAGCATGCCCAGCTCATGCATTCGCATCCCAGCCATTTGATCGGCCATGACACACAAGAGGATAATGTAGACTACCAGGAGTGGCTATAATAACAAGCGCTCTATGGCTTTACCATAGCAAGCAGTCAACAACAAGCACTCTAGGAACTGACCATTAGCAGTGGCCAGCATGCCCAGCGCATGCTTTCACATCCCAGCCATGTGATCGGCCATGACGTACAAGAGGATAATGTAGACTACCAGGAGTGGCTATAATAACAAGAACAAGCACTGTATGACCTTACCATAACAAACACTCTATAACAAGCACTCTATGAACTGACCATAAGCAGTGGCCAGCATGCCCAGCTCATGCCATCGCATCCCAGCCATTTGATCGGCCATGACGCACAAGAGGATAATGTAGACTACCAGGAGTGGCTATAATAACAAGAACAAGCACTGTATGACCTTACCATAACAAACACTCTATAACAAGCACTCTATGAACTGACCATAAGCAGTGGCCAGCATGCCCAGCGCATGCCTTCGCATCCCAGCCATTTGATCGGCCATGACGCACAAGAGGATAATGTAGACTACCAGGAGTGGCTATAATAACAAGCGCTCTATGGCTTGACCATAGCAAGCAGTCAACAACAAGCACTCTAAGAACTGACCATTAGCAGTGGCCAGCATGCCCAGCTCATGCCATTGCATCCCAGCCAGGTGATCGGCCATGACGCACAAGAGGATAATGTAGACTACCAGGAGTGGCTATAATAACAAGCAAGCTCTATGGCTTACCATACAAGCACTCTATCAACAACAAGCACTCTATGAACTGACCATTAGCAGTGGCCAGCATGCCCAGCTCATGCTTTCGCATCCCAGCCATGTGATCGGCCATGACGCACAAGAGGATAATGTGGACTACCAGGAGTGGCTATAATAACAAGCGCTCTATGGCTTTACCATAGCAAGCAGTCAACAACAAGCACTCAATGAACTGACCATTAGCAGTGGCCAGCATGCCCAGCGCATGCCTTCGCATCCCAGCCATTTGATCGGCCATGACGCACAAGAGGATAATGTAGACTACCAGGAGTGGCTATAATAACAAGCGCTCTTTGGATTTACCATAGCAAGCAGTCAACAACAAGCACTCTATGAACTGACAAGCATTACAGTGGCCAGCATGCCAGCTCATGCCTTTGTATCCCAGCCATTTGATCGGCCATGACGCACAAGAGGATAATGTAGACTACCAGGAGTGGCTATAATAACAAGCGCTCTATGGCTTTTACCATAGCAAGTCCACAACAGCACTCTATCAACAAGCACAAGCACTCTTGTATCCCACCATGATCCGGCCATGACCATTAGCAGTGGCCCTAAGCATGCCCAGCGCATGCATTCGCAACCCAGCCATTTGATCGGCCATGACGCACAAGAGGATAATGTAGACTACCAGGAGTGGCTATAATAACAAGAACAAGCACTGTATGACCTTACCATAACAAACACTCTATAACAAGCACTCTATGAACTGACCATAAGCAGTGGCCAGCATGCCCAGCTCATGCCTTCGCATCCCAGCCATTTGATCGGCCATGACGCACAAGAGGATAATGTAGACTACCAGGAGTGGCTATAATAACAAGAACAAGCACTGTATGACCTTACCATAACAAACACTCTATAACAAGCACTCTATGAACTTACCACAAGCAGTGGCCAGCATGCCCAGCGCATGCTTTCGCATCCCAGCCATGTGATCGGCCATGACGCACAAGAGGATAACGTGGACTACCAGGAGTGGCTATAACAACAAGCGCTCTATGGCTTGTCCATAGCAAGCAGTCAACAACAAGCACTCTATGAACTGACCATTAGCAGTGGCCAGCATGCCCAGCGCATGCTTTCGCATCCCAGCCATGTGATCGGCCATGACGCACAAGAGGATAATGTAGACTACCAGGAGTGGCTATAATAACAAGCGCTCTATGGCTTGACCATAGCAAGCAGTCAACAACAAGCACTCTATGAACTGACCATTAGCAGTGGCCAGCATGCCCAGCTCATGCCTTTGCATCCCAGCCATGTGATCGGCCATGACGCACAAGAGGATAATGTAGACTACCAGGAGTGGCTATAATAACAAGCGCTCTATGGCTTTACCATAGCAAGCAGTCAACAACAAGCACTCTATGAACAGACCATTAGCAGTGGCCAGCATGCCCAGCGCATGCTTTCGCATCCCAGCCATGTGATCGGCCATGACGCACAAGAGGATAATGTAGACTACCAGGAGTGGCTATAATAACAAGCGCTCTATGGCTTTACCATAGCAAGCAGTCAACAACAATCACTCTATGAACTGACCATTAGCAGTGGCCAGCATGCCCAGCGCATGCTTTCACATCCCAGCCATGTGATCGGCCATGACGCACAAGAGGATAATGCAGACTACCAGGAGTGGCTATAATAACAAGAACAAGCACTGTATGACCTTACCATAACAAACACTCTATAACAAGCACTCTATGAACTGACCATAAGCAGTGGCCAGCATGCCCAGCTCATGCCTTCGCATCCCAGCCATTTGATCGGCCATGACGCACAAGAGGATAATGTAGACTACCAGGAGTGGCTATAATAACAAGAACAAGCACTGTATGACCTTACCATAACAAACACTCTATAACAAGCACTCTATGAACTGACCATAAGCAGTGGCCAGCATGCCCAGCGCATGCTTTCGCATCCCAGCCATGTGATCGGCCATGACGCACAAGAGGATAATGTGGACTACCAGGAGTGGCTATAATAACAAGCGCTCTATGGCTTGACCATAGCAAGCAGTCAACAACAAGCACTCTATGAACTGACCATTAGCAGTGGCCAGCATGCCCAGCGCATGCCTTTGCATCCCAGCCATGTGATCGGCCATGACGCACAAGAGGATAATGTAGACTACCAGGAGTGGCCATAATAACAAGCGCTCTATGGCTTTACCATAGCAAGCAGTCAACAACAAGCACTCTATGAACTGACCATAAGCAGTGGCCAGCATGCCCAGCGCATGCTATCGCAACCCAGCCATTTGATCGGCCATGACGCACAAGAGGATAATGTAGACTACCAGGAGTGGCTATAATAACAAGCGCTCTATGGCTTTACCATAGCAAGCAGTCAACAACAAGCACTCTATGAACTGACCATTAGCAGTGGCCAGCATGCCCAGCGCATGCATTCGCAACCC
The DNA here is from genome assembly GCA_022414725.1 of Microglena sp. YARC. Classification (NCBI taxonomy): domain Eukaryota; kingdom Viridiplantae; phylum Chlorophyta; class Chlorophyceae; order Chlamydomonadales; family Chlamydomonadaceae; genus Microglena; species Microglena sp. YARC. Next base: position 10,109 of record JAJSRW010000387.1, on the reverse strand, counting down.
AGCCATTTGATCGGCCATGACGCACAAGAGGATAATGTAGACTACCAGGAGTGGCTATAATAACAAGCGCTCTATGGCTTTACCATAGCAAGCAGTCAACAACAAGCACTCTATGAACTGACCATTAGCAGTGGCCAGCATGCCCAGCGCATGCATTCGCAACCCAGCCATTTGATCGGCCATGACGCACAAGAGGATAATGTAGACTACCAGGAGTGGCTATAATAACAAGAACAAGCACTGTATGACCTTACCATAACAAACACTCTATAACAAGCACTCTATGAACTGACCATAAGCAGTGGCCAGCATGCCCAGCTCATGCCTTCGCATCCCAGCCATTTGATCGGCCATGACGCACAAGAGGATAATGTAGACTACCAGGAGTGGCTATAATAACAAGAACAAGCACTGTATGACCTTACCATAACAAACACTCTATAACAAGCACTCTATGAACTGACCATAAGCAGTGGCCAGCATGCCCAGCTCATGCCTTCGCATCCCAGCCATTTGATCGGCCATGACGCACAAGAGGATAATGTAGACTACCAGGAGTGGCTATAATAACAAGCGCTCTATGGCTTTCCCATAGCAAGCAGTCATCAACAAGCACTCTATGAACTGACCATTAGCAATTGCCAGCATGCCCAGCTCATGCCTTGTATCCCAGCCATTTGATCGGCCATGACGCACAAGAGGATAATGTAGACTACCAGGAGTGGCTATAATAACAAGCGCTCTATGGCTTTCCCATAGCAAGCAGTCAACAACAAGCACTCTATGAACTGACCATTAGCAGTGGCCAGCATGCCCAGCGCATGCCTTTGCATCCCAGCCATTTGATCGGCCATGACGCACAAGAGGATAATGTAGACTACCAGGAGTGGCTATAATAACAAGCGCTCTATGGCGTTACCATAGCAAGCAGTCAACAACAAGCACTCTATGAACTGACCATAAGCAGTGGCCAGCATGCCCAGCGCATGCTTTCGCATCCCAGCCATTTGATCGGCCATGACGCACATGAGGATAATGTAGACTACCAGGAGTGGCTATAATAACAAGAACAAGCACTGTATGACCTTACCATAACAAACACTCTATTACAAGCACTCTATGAACTTACCATAAGCAGTGGCCAGCATGCCCAGCGCATGCTTTCGCATCCCAGCCATATGATTGGCCATGACGCACGCGAGGATGTAAGGGGCGCGGGATGCGATGCTGAAGTAGGTGTAGGGGTTCCAGTCCATCATTGAGTGTACGATAGCAAGCATCAGGGAGTACCACGGGGACTCCTGCAGCGGCACAGGGCGTGGGGTGGTGTTTTTGTGAGTGAGTGAGTGTGTGGGGGGGTGCTGGTGGGGTGAGGCAGGGTACCAGGGGGACTCCTGCAGCGGCACAGGGCGTGGGGTGGTGTGTGTGAGTGAGTGAGTGTGTGGGGGGGTGCTGGTGGGGTGAGGCAGGGTACCTAGGGGACTCCTGCAGCGGCACAGGGCGTGGGGTGCTGTGTGTGTGGTGAGTGTGTGATGTGCGTGAGTGAGCGTGTGTTATGGTGCTGGTAGGGTGGGTCAGGGCACCAAGGGGACTCCTGCAGCGGCAAAGGTAGTGGGGTGGTGTGAGATGTGGGGTGTGGGGGTGCTGGTGGGGTGTGGGATGAGGTGAGGTGGGGCAGGGTGAGGGGTGTGGGTATGGTTGGTGCGTGTGCTGGTGGTGGGGCAGGTACCAAGAGGACTTCGACAGGGGCAGAGGTAGTGGGGTGGGGGTGAGGTGTGGGAGTGCTAGTGGGGTGGGGGATAAGGTGGTGTGTGCTGGTGGGGTGGGTCAGGGCACCAAGGGGACTCCTGCAGCGGCAAAGGTAGTGGGGTGGTGTGAGATGTGGGGAGTGGGGGTGCTGGTGGGGTGTGGGATGAGGTGAGGGTGGGGCAGGGAGCGGGGTGTGGGTATTGGTGAGAGTGCTTGTGGGGCGGGGCAGGGTGCCAAGGTGACTCCTGCAGCGGCTGAGGTAGTGGGGTGGGGTGAGGTGTGATGCTTCTTCTTGTAATGATAATGCCTGGTGGGTGATCGACATCAGCTTGGTTGAAAGTGGTGTTGAAGAAGTCCTCAGCAGGGGCAATGGCAAGGGCATCATTGGCTTGGTAGTCCACGCTGCATGGGTGGTTATCAGGGACAGGAAATGAGGGATAAAAGGCGAGGCTCCTTGATAAGACCGCAGAGAGTGACCTCTTGACCCTAAAGGGGTCAAGGGCTATGCGCATACTACCCCTCCCCCCCCCCCTAATAAGAAGGGCCCTAAAAAGGCCCACTCAAAGGCACAAAGAAGGAAGGGAAAAAAGGAATGATAACGCCTGGTGGGGCATGGTACTAAGGGAGCCCTGTCTTACAGCGGTAGGGAACGGACTGCTACTTCACCTTGACAAAGCTACCATGGCGGTTGATAGCGACCGCTAACACTAAATCGCACCCCTGGGATTTGAACCAGGCAACTACTTCGTTCTTTCTAGGAGCTCGACCATCGAGCCATTCGTCGGAACGAGGGTGCTTCTTCTTGTATTTTAATGTACAAAAGTGGTCATATTTATCACTTGTCAGTACCCAGCACCCACCTGCTCGGCGGGCGTCATCCTACGAATGATTCCTAAGGCACCAAGCTTGTTGGGATGCTTCTTCTTGGTCTTGTTCTCTAGGCCTCCATAGGTCATGATCACTAAGTAGCATTTGATCTCTGCTGAGTTAGGTGTAGGCAAGCCAAGAGCTGCCGCCCTCACGTAGTAGTCCATGAGATCTAGAAGCTGCTTGTTCATCTGCTCCTGGTTCAAATGGCCCTGGACACAGCGAAAAGGGCTGATCAGAGCAGGGATCAGACTTATAAAAAAAAAAAAAATATATATATATATATAATATCAGGGGGCCCTCAGGAAGTTTTTTTTCATATACCTATGCCGGAAGTTTTTGTGATCAGCCCGCCCCCCCCCCCCACCCCACTCCAAAAGGCCCATATCTCCTTCACAAATTATAATTAGGGGGGCAAAGTAGGGTCTATAATGATCCCCTCGACGAGTTATATCCATTTATGGTCTTACATTTGGATATGCTCACAGTTTGACAACATGGTAAAGAAAACACACTTTCGTAGTCCTGATTCTGAGCTGAGCTAGCTAGTGTTGGTGTTTGAGAATTTGAAGGTGGTGTTAAGCCCAAGTCGCATGCCCAAGTACCCTCCTTATACCCAAGAAGTTTGGGGAGGAAAGATTGAGTTTCTGGTTTGACCCAACCTTCACACTTGGTGTACTTAAAACCTGTGGAGGTCACTACTCAAGCACTACCACGGCACATTTACTCATTCTCGAAAACATTCGCGGAGTCGGAATGCTCTCGTCGAACGAGTTTCGTGGGTATGCTAAACTTCGTCAGATTCCGTCTGGTGAGGAAGTTACGAAGATATTTCCGAAACCGGCTCGACCCCTGAACGAGGATCTGCCAGCTCTGGCAGGTGCCCTCGACTTGGATCTAGAAAGGATCTAAGAGGATCACCGCCTCCATATTTACTCGGTGTCGTAAATAAGGGTGGATTCGGAAAGATCTCGCCGAGCTTGGTCTGCTTCAATTTTAGCAGAGACCGAGTTACTAAGGAAGTTTTGGCCTCTAAAATTCTTCACCAGAGGAGAAATTTCTGAAAGCCGTCGGACCCCCCCCCCCCCCCCCCCCCCCCTTTTTTAAGGGGTCGATATCTAACCCACCCCGACACCTTTTTCGACTTTTTTCGATGGGCCCGGGGCTTACGACCCCCTTCCGGCCCGATTCCGGCATGCGGTACAACGAGCAACTTCCTGAGGGCCCCCAGCATAATACTTAATTTAAATTTATAAAATATATAATAGCATCATCAAATACAAATAAAACGGTGCAGGCAAGCCAGCAGCTGCAGCCCTCACCAGTCCATGAAATATAATATCTGCTTGTTCATCTGCTCCTGGTTCAAATGGCCCTGGACATTGAGACAAGTTCGATGTAGCGCCGCCTGCAACGCTAAAAAATGGCGGAGAGTGAGCGCGACGGAGCAACAGGTGGCAAGGGAAGCGAGGTAGTTACGAGACTGTTGGCTGACGTGTCTGGCTTCATCATGGACGGAACGGTCGGTCGAACACCGTCGGTTGAAACGGACAATGGGCAACACTGGGAGCTCCCGCCTAATTAAAAATATCACTGAACTACAGTCGTACTCACGAGCTGAAATGTCGCCTTCCCGCAGCAGGCCTCAGGAGGCCTGTCCCACCTCAGCAGCTTCGTGTGATGAACGATAAGATGTGGAAGCGTACAATGAGTTCATTCCATTCAATCACATTGCCCAAACGTGATGGGTCGTAACCAAATCGCTGAAGGTTGGACTCTTTTCTAACCTGCAACGCAATAGGTAAATAAATGAATACATGCATGTATGTATGAATGAATGTGTGAATGAAATAAACTACACAATAAACATCTAAATTAATTAATGAATTCAATGACATTATATAAGCGTGATGGGGTGTTGTAATCTAAAACGCGTCGCGCTGAAGGTTTGACCTCCTTTTCTAACCTGCAACACAATGGGTAAATAAATAAATAAAATAAAATGACATGAGGGTAACGGTCGTAGTCATAGTGGACGAAGGTTGGACTTTTTCTATAGTCTGCAACAATAAAATGGTAATTAAATCAATACATAAATTACATGACATGAGCTTGAAGGGTCATAATCAAAGTGTTGCAGATTCGACTATTTTCTAACAAAAATCAAAGTCAAATACATTCAGCGTCGCAAGCGACGCGGAAAGTTGGCGAGTGTGTTGGCAACGGAACGAAACCCTCCGGTGGCAACGAGTGGAGCCAACTGACCGAGCCAGCGAGTTAGTTACGCGACCATTGGATGACGTGTCAGGCTTCAAGAGATTTTTTGGTCGGACAGACAAATGGGTAGACATGGGAACTCCCGCCCCCTTGAAGAGGGGGCTCCGCCAAAAATAAGAAAGAAAGAAATGTTGCCCTATGCTTTTTATCGCACACCGCAAATCTTTGGAGTGTTCAACTTTCAAAAATATAATAAGAAATCATATGAAGGGCAAATTACTTATTACAAGGGCGTGAGTTTGTAGGAATTCATTTGTAAAATTGCTTGAATCGTGTTAGGCTGAGGGAACGACGATATGGTATATACGATGCAAATCATGTCATCATATATGTCATACGATATCATATGGTACTGGCAGTCTGACAGCTAAAGTTACCTATGTTTATATACAATATCATATGATGCAATTTGTATGATATCATGATGATATCAACTCGCGCTTTGTCAACATTTGTATCACATGATATGCTGGTCCCTACTTATTACTAGGCGTGAGGTTGAAGGGTCCAGCCTGTTTGCTTGCACTGGGGCCAACCATCAAAAATGCAAAATAACAATGATCAGAAGCGTTTTTTTTCCGAGCACCTTCTAGGCAACTCCTTGAGACAGCGACTGTGCTACACCCAAATATGTAGGGCCACGCCGTGGGCATATCATATCATGATGTTGACCAAAGGCGAGTTATGATACATAGACAATATCATACATACAGCATCATATGATATGGTATAAAATGGTAACTTTAGCCTAGACAGACTACCGGCATCATATGATACCATATGATGACATGATATTATATGATGACATGATATCATATGATGACATGATATCATATGATTTCACGTAGACGTTCCCAACAAATATGCCCTGTCTAGGCCTCTTCCAGAAACAGTGCTGTTTATAGCTGTTTATAGCTTGTAAGGGTCATTTAGGGCAAAAACTCGGCAAAAACTTATTTTATTTTTAATAGCGGCAGTTTGGGCCAAAACGCAGCCAAAGTAGCGATCGCAATATAAAGCGGGAACAAATCCCTGCCAAATATGCCAGGACCAAGTTGACAGTCTTGGCGATGGCATTGAATATGGCAATTGCACACACTGACACACACACACACTGACACTGACAACACACACTGACACGGACACACACATTGACACACACACACAGACACTGACTGCACACACACACACACACTACGACACCACACTAGAACACACACCACACTGACAGCCACAACACACACTGACACACACATGGAATAAAAATAAGGTATGAGGTGGGTGGTCCTGGCCCCCTCACCTCAATGAATCGATCCCACAGGAAGCATGATTCCAACAAATCGCAGTAGTTTCTGTCCATGATGCTACACAGGTGGTTGACAACCTCGGCAATGGCATTGAATGTGGCAATGGCAATGGCATGGAATACAAACAAAGCCAGCTGGTCCTGGCCCCCTCACCTCTCTGAATCGATCCCACAGGAAGGCATGGATGTCCAACAAATCGCAGTCAGTTCTGTCCATGATGGTATGCAGGTGGTTGACCGTCCTGGCAATGGCATTGAATGTGCGGAAGTTCTTGGGGTCCTCCAGTACGTCTGGTTCGTAGTTGCGTACTGATTTCTTGACACACAGCAAAGGCGATGTGCGCTTAAAGTCCTTTGGGTCCACACGTTCAAAGTAGTTTAGCTCCCACATTCCTCTCTCTCGCGCCGGTTTTGCGGTTCAGCTGCGGGGCACATTTCATCGCTTGTGCCAACCACCTTACCAGAATCCCTCAGATCTGATTCGGCATCCCTCAGATCGATGTCATCGTCATCATCCATCCCTCCGCCGGTGGAGTACTGGTACGCAGGCCTCAATCGAGCTGGTGTTGAGGAGGGTGCTGGTGATGGGGACGGCGCTGCTTGTGTTGGAGTGCGAGCTGGACTGGCCCATCGCTGGGGGCTCTTCTGGGGGGTACGCCATGCGGAGGGTGTGAGTTATCAATCATTTCCCATGTCCATAGCTGTTTGCCTCTGAGTGTATGTTGTGGTGTGTGTGTGAGTGGGTTTGTGTGTGTGTGTTGGTATGTGGTGTGTGTGTGGGGTGTGTGTGTGTGCGGGTGTAGGGGGGGTCATGCTCTATGTCCATGCTGTTTACCTGAGTGTATGTTGTGGTGTGTGTGTGAGTGGGTGTTGTGTGGACTTGTGTGTGGTGTGGTGTGTGTGTGAGTGGGTTTGTTGTGTGTGTGTTTGGTATGTTGGTGTGTGTGTGTGTGTGTTTTGCCGTGTGTGTGTGTGTGTTGCGGTGTGTGTGTGTGTTGTGGTGTGTTGTGTGAGTGGTTTGTGTGTGTGTGTTGGTATGTGTGTGTGTATTGTGTGCGTGGTGTGTGTGTGTGTGTGGTGTGTGTGGTGTGTTTTGTGTGTTGTGGTGTGTGTGTGTGGGTTTTTGTGTGTGTGTGTTTTGGGGTAGTGTGGTGTGTGTGTGGGTTGTGGTGGTGTGGGTGTGTGTGTGGGGGGGGGGGGGGGGGGGGTCATGCTCTATGGTCATTGCTGTTTACTGAGTAAATGGTTGTTGTGTGTGTGTGGAGTGGGTGTTGTGTGGACTTGTGTGTGGTGTGGTGTGTGTGTGAGTGGGTTTTGGTGTGTGTGTGTTTTGGTATGTGGTGTGTGTGTGTGTTGTGTGTGTGTGTGGTGTGTGGGCGTGTGTGTTGGTATGTGGGTGTGTGTGTGTGTGTGGGGGGGGGGGGGGGGGGGGGGGGGGGGGGGGGGGGGGGGGGGGGGGTCAATACCTCCCATGTCGATTGCTGTTTACCTGAGTTTGTGTGTTGAGGTGTGTGTGGTATTGGTGTGTGTGTGTGTGTTGGTATTGTGGTGCCGTGTGTGTGTGGGGTGGGTGGGGTGGGGGGTGGGTGGGGGGGTCAATCCTCCCTGTCCATGCCTGTTTAACCTATGTGTGTGTTGTGGGTGTGTGTGTGAGTGTGTGTTGTGTGGGCGTGTGTTGTGGTGTGGTGTGTTGGTGTGAGTGGGGTTTTTGTGTGTGTGTGTTGGGTATGTGGGTGTGTGTGTGCGTGTGTCTGTGGTGTGGTGTGGTGTGTGGTGTGGTGTGTGCGTGGTGGTGTTGGTGTGTGTGGTTTGTATGTTTGTTGTGTGTGTGTGTGTGTGTGTGTGGGGGGGAGGGGGGGGGGGGGGGTCATCCCCATGTCCATGCTGTTTAACCTTGAGTGACCTGTGTTTCACAACACCTACGCCACAACACACACATACACCACACTCACCACAAGCATACTACACTGTGTGTGTGATGTTATGTTTGCGTTGTGTGTGGTGTGTGTGTGAAGTGGGTATTGTGGCTGTGGTTGGTAATATAAGATGTGTGTGTGTACACAACGACAACTGTTGTGTGTGTGTGTGTGTGATGTGTGGTGTGAGAGTGGCTGGAGTGTTCGAGAGCCGAAGCACATTTTGTGTGTGCGGGGGGAGGCGGGGGGGGGGGGGGCGGGGGTCAATCCTCACTGTGGCATAGCGTTATAACCTAGTGTGTGTACTCATGTAATGTGTTACGAAGTCGAAGACGTGACTGGAGTGCCCTATCTGTGCGGGCCGTGTGTGTCGTTGTGTGTGTGTGTGAGTGGTTTGTGTGTGTTGTGCACACCATTTGTTTTGTATTTCGCTGGGGTTGTGTGTCGTGTGTGTGTGGTGTGCGTGTGTGCCGGTGTCGTGTGTGTGTGTTGCTTGTGGTTGTGTGTGAGTGGGTTTGTGCCTGTGTTCGTGCAGGCTAAGTGCCAATACATACAACACCCGTCCACCTGCGGTGTGTTGAATGCTGCCTCCGTAGGTGCTGTTGGTTGACACTCATCACGCCATGCACTCATCTGAAGTGTGGACTGTGATGAGTGTTGAAACAGGTGTGGTCGTGAGTAGGGATATTGATTAACTATGAGCTTAGGTCATTGTGTGTGGTTGGTGTTGTTGGTGTGTGATTAACTGGTATGCTGCCTGTCGGTGCTTAGTTGTCCGTGTGGTGGTGGTTGTGTTGATGTGTGTGTGTGTGCTGTTTGTGACAAGGCGGTTGTGTTGGTGGGTTGTAGTGCCCTGGCACCAGTGGTCAAGGAGATGTGGGGGGGGTCATCCTCCATGTCCATGCTGTTTACCTGATGTTTGTTGTGGTGCTGTGCGTGTGTGTTGTTAGTGGGCGGTGTGTGGGGCGTGTTATTCTTGAGAAGCTTGTTGTCGGTGTGTGATGAGTGTGTTGTGTGATTTTGTGCGTGTCAGCTCGACAATCAACGTATACTGTGAAGGCCGTTATTCAGTAGGCTAGCTGCCTGTCTCCCGTCGCGCTCTGGTGTGGTGTGATCTGCACCGAATCCTCAGAGCCATTTATCTCGTTAGTGGCTGGGTATCGTCCACGGAATCACGCAGGTCTGGACTGCGACCGACCTCTCACACCTAAAACTCCTGCCATCATGATACTGGTGAGTGTGTAGTGTGTGCGTAGTGAGTGGGTTTTGTGGCAGTGTGTGTGGTGGTGTGTGTGTGCTGTGGGGAGGCTGTGTGTAGTGTGTGTGTGTGTGTGGGGCTAGCTTGAGTGCGACCCTGTGTGGTGAGGCTTTGGTTTGTGTGTGTGTGTGGGGGTGTTGTGTGTTGCGGTGTGTTGGTATTTGTGGCGTCTGGTGTTGCGTGTGGTTGTGCGTGTGTGTGCGTTTGTGGCGGGGGGGCGGTGTGTTGTGGGTAGTGTCGTGTGTGAAGTGTTGGCCTCTTGTAAGTGTGATTGGTTGGGGTATTAGGTGTGTGGTTGTGTGTATGTGGAAGGGGGCCCAAGTTGAGTTCCAGTGTCAGTGTGTGGTGTTGATGTGGTGTGTGTATGATGGTGTGGGTGTGGTGTGTATGGAGGTTGTGGTGTTTGTGTGGGGTGTGTGTTGGGAAATATGTGGTGTGTGTGGTGCTGTGTGTGTGATGTGTGGTGTGGTGTGGAGGTGTGTGTGTGTGAGTGTGTGTCTTGTGTATGGTGTGGTTGTGGTGTGTGTGTGTGTGTGTTGGTGCTATTGGTATGTGGTGTGTGGTGGGGGTGGAAGGTGGGGGTGGTGCTGTGTGGTGGGGGGGTGGGGTGGCGGTCATCCTCCATTCCATGCTGTTTACCTAAGTGTTGTTGTTGGTCGGGTGCGTAGTTGTGTGTTGTGGTGGGCGTGTGTGTTTGCGAGGCGTGTGTATGGTCTGTGTTGTGTGGCGTGTGTGT
>JAJSRW010000777.1:0-26169 GCA_022414725.1 Microglena sp. YARC | reverse complement strand
CTCTAGCCTCTGGGTGGAAATGGGAGCTAACGGGTCAGAGCAGATGTCGTGAGAACTCTGACAAAATTCTGCTTTATCCGTATTGTAAGTCTTTTTACTGGCTTCCTCTGTAACCGTGGGTGGCGATGAGGGACCCAATTGGCCCCGAGGGAGGGGTCCGGTTTGCAAGTGTGGTAGGCCTAAACAAGGCTGGCAGCTTGAGCTACAAGGGTGTGCTGGGACAGCCAGGAGTTGCCTAATATAATCTCTGGCTTGTCTTGTCAGTGACTAAGTATAATGCCTAATTACAAAACTAGTCAGGGTAAGGCTCATCGATTTCCTTTCGGCGCAATAAGTGTTGGTGTCTATAGAGGATGGCTTTCACGATGAGATTGAAGCGCTTGTGAGCGGTCAGCGCTGGGATAACGACCATCGGCTTTTGTTGATTGGTGTTATAATTGCATAGCAGCGCTCAAGTCGGAGATGGAAGTCTCTTGGTTTATCATGAATCAATAACGAGTCAGCATACAACATGACCATTGACCAGATCTTGAGGTGCCAACTGTACCGTGGGGAATCTACAAGGTGGGCGTCGTTCTCATCAGTGAGCATGGACACTAGATATGTGGGAAGACTGGTCAGTGCGAGAGAGCTTAATCGATAGTGGGATCAGGGTTACTGGGGCATACTGCATCATTATGAGTGGGGTAGCATTTGGCGTGCGGTTCATCTGGATCCGAGAGGATAGCAAGGGGGTCTCCTTTGAGTGATAAACCCTCCAGGCAGGGGTTGTCTACAGTCTTGGGTATTATTGGTATCTGTATGAGATCGTTGCGGATGCAGTGAGGTGCACGGGGTGTTTATGGGACAATTGTTTGACTCTTTTCTCCTTGCTTACTGCCGAAGTGGGTATCTTCCTCGAGTTTGTAGGAGAATTCTCTGTCCAACCTTGGTGTGCTAGGGGTGAACGGCTCTACGTGTGTGTGTTCGTTGTCCGTGAGAGAGGTGTAAAAGCTGGCGTTTTTTGAGCATTGTATCTCGCGATCTCGTCCCACGAGTTGGCATGGTTAAGTGTGGTGATCCAAGTCTCTCGTGAGATGTGTCTAAAAACCTGCTCATTATTTGTGTTGGGGTGTTTGAGAATTGAGCACATTATTTTGTGTAGCGTTGTTAAGTCGGCTTATCTTACTAATTGGACGGTGGTAAGAATGTTGAGTATAGTTCGTGTTGCTCGATCTTTTTGTGGGGAGATGGGGCAACTTTAAGTGTCGGTTGAGGTCCTTGTATTCATTGGGGGCGCAGTTACAACCGTTACGTGTGTGGTTTGGTCCGGATTCTGTTGGTTCCACATTATGGTGAGCTGCGTGGATGTTCTTGAGCGGTGCGACATTAGCCAGTGTTGATTGGTGTCTAGTGACAAGGTTGATTTCTCTGATATGGCACCCAATACTGGGGTCAAAACAAGCTGACGTTTCGTGAATCTTAGCTTTAGTAAGTTGGTTCTCCTATCTGAAAACGAGCGAAGCCATGGGGGATCGTCACTAAATCAGCATTTTTGTGACAAGTAAATGGTTAGCGAGATATAATGGACGAGTTTGATTTAGGGGTCCTGACGCCCGGTTTTCGTCTCGTGTATGGCCTGGTTGAAATGGTAGCATGTTCTCATGAGTTGCAGTGACATAATTCTCACTATTTGGGGAGATCCTTGGTATCTATGTGCATTTGGTACCTAGATGAAGTCTAGGGATGTCCTTCTTTGTGCGTTGTCGATGTTTGAGGGTGTCAGAGGAGGGACAAATGAGGGATTACTTTCAAGTGCGCTACCAGGTGTTCGAACGGCTCTAAAGCTTTCTGGGTGGAAGTGATCGGTAGTGCTGGTAGTATATGGCCTTATTGTGGATCCTGTTGGAACAATTACATTGCACTGTTTGTATTATGGGTTGATGTGACATTGATCAGGGTACATACGCGTTCAAATCGTGTTGCTAAACAATGTAGGGGGAACGTTGGGTGATTAGTATGGTATGTCTAAACATATCTATGTGTTGTAGTGCCGATTGTGTTGCCCGAAATAATTTTTTAGTGATATTGAATGGGTCCTAGTGCGGACGGCTCCATATCGTGTAGCTTTTGGTTCAATTCACAAAACCTGTGGTGGTGGCTGCTGAGAATGCATATGTGTGGTGTTGGCCTGAATTTTGTACTTTTTGGTCGGTATAATGCGTTTAATTTGTTGTTTTGAGATGCATCATGGTTATTGTGTGGTTAATCTTGGACAATGTGGTGTAACTGTCATGATCGGGGATGGGTTTAGCAACGTCGTGTTTTGAACTCATTGCATAATGTAGAGTGCTTGGTTGGGGTTGGTAAAGAAGTTCCAATTAGGGTCTCGTGGATTGAAAGTATCGCACTGTATTTTGGAAACCAGACTATAAGAAAGTCGCTCGTTCTTGTCATTACAATGATCGCATTTCATACTTTTGTGTAGATCGTGCCATCTATAGCGCCTAGGTCATCTTGTGTTTTAGTAATTGGGTATCTTCGGATGTGTGCATAGTTGTCAGTGGCTTTCAAATTTCCCTTAAATTCAGGTCAGTCCGGTTGTTGTAAAAACTTCACTTTTTGTGATGTGGGTCTAATCTAACCGTCTTGAGTCGTTGTCTTTTTGTATATGAGATTTGCTCCGGGGCTGAGGAGCGTATCGGGTATTTCTCGTACTGGGGTTGGGGTGTGCTTGGCCATGGGTCTTGTTGTGACTTACCATTTCAGTAGAATCGTACTCGAGAGATGGTTGGTGGGGTTTCTGCAAACGTCCTCTGAGTCTTGATCGACCAGTTTGAAGGTGGTGTTGTGCTTTTGTGTAGGTGGAGAAGACTTGGGTCACTATTGAACACTGATAGTACAGGGAACTTTGCGTCCCTTGAGGTGGTGTCTCTCGATTAGGTTACTCTGGAACGGCAGTTGGAACAACTTGCCAGATCTGTTCCTTTCAGTGGGTACTGCAATACTTGTGCATTCTTGGGCGTCATTGAGTTTTGCGGTTACGCTTGAGGTGCTACGACATTACTTCTGTTTTTCCTTGCGGTCGATCGTGTCTGATGTAGTGCAGCCCAATAGCGATAATCCGTATCCAATTGCCGTTTTGGGGATCGGGGAGATGGTGCGTTTAGGAAGATAGGGGCCATGGGATGTATGGGGATTCGAAGCCAGAAGCTTGCTTTTGAGATGTATGTTATAAGATGCAAATGAGCTTTGTTTCATGCTGTGGTCCTTCCTTCATGTATGCATGGTGCTTTCTTTATTTGAGCCAAACGAGTGAGGGGGGCATGCTTTGTGTGCACACTGATTCCTGAGTAGAGAACTCTTGTATTGTAGTTTTAGCTTAGCCCCCTTGGAGGGACGGCATAGCATTTGGAGTTTTTGGCTTGGCCAATTATCTTTTGACTATATTGATCTTAGTTCTGCTCTGGGTTGATGCCCTTCTGGCTTGAGCTCGTTCGTGGCCCCAATTGAAATCATATGTTTGATCTTCGCCTCCAAACTCGCACATTGTCTTTTGTGGGGTGATGGCGTGTTCACAAGTTTTTCGTGTGCTTTGCGTCTTGATAGCACTTTTTCAATGAGATCTTTTTCGGGAGAGTTTCCATATTGTTGTCTTTCGTCTGTAGGGGGATGAACGAGGTTGAAAATGAAGTTTAGATGCATTTGTGGTCCAATTAACAGAGAACATAGACACGTGTTCAAGGTATGTATGGTCGTGAAGCATCTGTATCAGTGGTGTTTATTTTGTGGTTGTGGTGTTTTTTGCGAGTGACACTGCATTGGAAGTGTGACTGTGGCTGGCAATCTGCATCAATCCATATGCTCCAGAAACATGTAACACTCGATAGAGTTCAACGCTTCACGGGGTTTTTGCGGAATACGCGGTTGTATTGTGATGTCTTTTTCCTCACTGTGGATTCGCTGAGACTGGTAGTTACCGTGGTTCTTGGGTCAGGAGTTCGATATCTCTTTGTTGGACGTAACAGGTCCGTTGGTACGTCGTGGAGAACGTCCAATGGGTGTCGTAATTCCTTAGGGTTCTGTTGGTTTTGTTTTGTTGGTGGTTTTGGTGGTTTTGTTGTTGTTGTGTTTGTTTGTTGTGGTTTGTGATAATGAATGTATTTCTATTTTTGTTTTGTGGGCAATAGGTTTGGTCAAGTTTGTGGTGTGCTGTTTGAGTGATTTGTACTGGTACTTATTTTCCTGGGATAGTTTGTTGTATTGGTGTGTTGTTTATGTTTGTGTGTTTGTTGTTTCGTGTGTTGTTTATCGGTATTGTGGGTGTTTTTTGTGTTGTGTTTTTCATATTATCTCAAGTACTCAGTCCTAAGTTCTATTTAAGGTATATCGATTCTTGATTGGTCTTGCTTGTTGAGCGTTCTTGCCAATTCAATCAACATAGCAAACCCGCCATGGAGCTTTTCTTAGGGACATAACAGAACCCGGGAGCACCGTAAAGGGAAGCTAAGCACTGATGAATCCCTTGTGCAATAGGCTCGGCCAATGAGTTCTGAGGCTTCCTATGTGCTTCAGGTCATCCTACTAAATGGTGCTTTCTGCCTGGCCTGGATCCTGGTTCCTCATGATAGCGATGATCTCGCTGTCTTTCGTGGTGGCAATCCATTGGGAGGCCACTGGCTTGTATCTGCAAAACTCGTGTACTTACGGACTGTCGAGCTTTTTCCTTGATTTGAGGTCGTAGATGGGGTTACTTGATACGGATCAGTGTTCCTGGTACACTAACTGTTCTCCTGGCAAGGGCTCGTAGCGCATAGCAAATGAGATTAGGTGGACCGAGGCTTGGGTCGATCGTTGGGATTTTACAATAAGCGATGCCAAAGGCGTTCCATTTGCTGCGGACGATCTATTTTCTCATGTGCAAAAGCCGAACAGAGCAATTTCTACTCCCCTTGAGGTGGAGTATAGTTGACGGTGTCGAGAGAGGAAACTGGTAGAACGGATTTCCAACAAGTTCATACTAAGGCAATGGCTAGTCAAGCGAAATGTACGTCTTATCCCCAATTAATGGTGGGTGTGTTATTTCCTGAACAGCACAGTGGCTTCCCTAAGGAGATGTCAAAGGTAAACGGTGTCAGGCTAGTATCACACAACGGATGGTTCTTGAAGTCATTCAATTTCGGATGTTGCTCGGCAGGGATTTTCCGTGTTGACTGCCATGGGTGGTTCCTATCTCCTCCATGGTACCGCGAATTGGATTGGTGATTTTCCACCGTAGACGCAATTTACCTCTTCGGGGCGGAAACACGCTCTGTAGATCATGAAAATGTTGTTTTGTTGCGCCTCCATCGGAGCCAGTAAAAAAAACTGGTGCAATTTTATGCCACTAATACTTGCCTTGGAAACAGCAAGAGTTTTCAGGTTGGTCAGGGTGCTTGGGTGTATGGATGGCCATGATACCCGAAGACGGTCGGATTTTGTTGCCCGTCGCCTGTGAAGGTTGCTGATTTGGAAGTGAAACACTTCATTCTTCGTCATTGCAGTCATGTTGTGCGCAAAAACCTATCCGAACCCTATTCGGATAGACGGGGTCCAACAGGGATGGGACTTAGTAATTGATCTCCATGCAAATGCTATAAAGCGTGTGAGTATTGATACAATATAGGTACTAATCTATCCTGACTGGTCCTCGGATTGTGGGACTTTATATCTCTTTGAACCTGGATTCGGGATCTGGGTAGGTCTTCAGGTGTGTGCTCTTGTTGTAGACTCGGTTATCGGCCTTTTCTCCAGCTGGCTCAAGGTTCGGGTTGAGGTTTTCCTTCGGTGTCAGGTGCGGAACATAATTTATTCCAGGTCAGGCCCTCCGTGGTGGGCCATGTCTGCCCATGGTCTTGGTGACTGGTATGAAACAGGTTTATGCTTGCGCCGGTGGTCCAGGTTTGTTACAATTTTTGTGCCAATGGTCAGCTTTCCGGTGGTGCCAATTGCCTCAGGTTCTTTGGTTATCAGGGTTCTGTTGGTGCGCAGGTTCCAAGTTGTTACATGTTGTGCAAGGTCAGCTTCGGTGGACCAGATCTGCCATCAGGTTCCTTGGTTCTCAGGTGTTCATAGTTGTGCGAGTGTTCCAAGTTGTTACATGTTGTGCCAAGGTCACTTCCGGTGGTGCAACTGCCCAGGGCTCTTTTGGTTCTCAGGTCAGCGTGCTCGGGTGCGCAGGATGTTCTCAAGGGACAGTGTTACATGTTTGCTCTCTGCCAATCCCTAGTGGTGTCAGATCGCCTCAGGTCTGGTTCGTCAGGTCATGGTCCTCAGGGTCTAGAATTGTTCCAAATCTTGCCATGCTAGACCCTTTGTGGTGGCTAGGGTTATGCCATGCCGTCCCACGTCACATCATTTTCCAAGTCCAGGTTGATTATACTGTTCGTCTGTGGTTTGTCTGAGTAGCGACGAAGGGAGAGATTGAACGTAAACGGATGGGCCATCCGGTTCCTTTGGCTGAACTTGCATGTTTGAGACGGAGTTGACGAACATTGCACCCTCTTAGTAGGCATAGATGTGTGGGTGATGGCCGATGTCTACCGGTGACACAGACTCTGAACTGAGTTGGGGCAACTTTTGATTATAACTACCGCCGCGTCCTGTTGTCTCTTCCATAGGCCCCTGAGTTGGTTGGTTGTGTGTATGGGCATTCTGTTTCCAAGATGGCCGTTTCCCTGCGATCGGAAACAACCGCCGTTGGCAAAACCTGCAAGGTACTCCCTCCTCGGGGTGAAGGAGGAAGAGTGCCGTCCCATCCCCTGTCCCGTTTCCCGTGCCGGATTGAGTTGTGGGAATACCTCTGGCCGACTGAGCCAAGGAGTACTGCCCCTTGGCCTACCGTGGCTGGGGTAGTTTCCCTGCCTTACTGGGCTGGGGTAGTTTTCCCCCTGCCTATATTTGTCTTGGTAAGTTATCTCTCCTACCGTAGGCTGGGTAGGTTTCCCCTGCCTCGGGCCTGGGTGATTGTCCCTGCCTACTTGGGGCTCTGGTAGTCGGCCTCATTTTGGGTCCTCGAGAGTATAGGGCCCTAGTCATGTACCGGCGGGAAAAGGACGCTTAAAGAATGCCACTGGTAGAAGTCCGTCTGTATGAGTGGCTGTGTTGGGGCGTAAGACGGCCCGTCCAGAGCTGTCATCGCATTGACAATCAATGAATCCATGAGGGATCGATGTGGGCACGGTTGGGGCGGGGGTGTTCATGTGTCTGGGTGAAGCTGCTTGAGAAGGCGAGCTGGACTTTGTGTGAGCAGGAGCGGGTGTACAGCCCTCTTCTAGAGTCGAGGAGCTCATATTGAGTTTGACCATATTTGGGTTGCTTCTTGGTTTCCAATCCTCGAACAGAATCGTTGTCCATACTTCTGCCTGCAACTAAGGTCATCAATCTGCAGGCTGCCAGTTTTCAATACTGTTCGAACGGATAGACCTGCAAAGTCTCTCCGTGTTGCGTTAGGTATGCTTAAGTTTCTCCCTAGCTTGTTCCTTTTGCGTTGACAGGGAATAATTTCTTTCGAAGCGCTGCCTAAATGAAACCTCAAACAACGAGTGGATGGCTTGTTCTCAAATCCGAAGTTTTGTCTTGGTACGTAACATTCACCACTGTGCTGCAGTGTCACGGAGGAGTGAAACTGCATAGCTGATTTGTAGTCGTCGGCTAGCTGCTCTGGATATCGCTGACCTAGAAGGCGGAAGTAATTTTCTAGCTGAAAGAGCCAAGTCTCCGCTTCTGACCCTTTGTTGAGCGACATGGTAAATCGGATCGGTTCTGGTGTTGCGGGCTTGGGATCAGGTGCCACGTAAGCTCGTTGGGCTGGGGAAGCTGGGGTTGCAGTCTAGTATCACTTGCTCACGGACTGCTTGCATAAGTTGGGCCAAGTTGGGCTGGGTTTTATGTGGGGGAGGTTGCTGGGGTTGCTGAGGTAGCGGAGGTTCTCGTCTAGATTTGATCCATGAGGATTTAGCGGGGACTTTTGACAAAAGGGAGCGAGTCGTAGCGTAATATTTTCGCAAGCTTACACAATTTATTTGCAAGGCAAGTGTGCAAAGTAACACAAGATTTGAACAACACTGAAGTCTAGTCTTGATCAAAGCAAATTGTGGAGGTTGGCAATTGGTGCGTCACCCTCGAGATCCTTTGATAAGCTTCGAACTGTACTTGGAGCTTGAGTGCTTGAGACGCTCCTTGGCTTTTGGCTTTTCTTGTAGGTGGGCGAATTGGAGTGCGCCCTCAGCAAAAGTCGAGATCTCTCTATAACAGAGTTGTAGACCGCGATAATCTCGTCAGAATCTCTGGCTGGTTACTTCTGCTGCCGAATGGAGCACCAACCCGATGTCCTTGCGGCGGGTCTGGCGATTTGGGAGGTGCAAAGCTGGATCTGCTGGAGATCGGTGTCAGCCTGTTGTAGAAGGTTCGGAGACACGTGGCTGGTCCTGCTGCTTCTTGGAGGGGGGCGACTGTGAGACCGGGGCGGGGGCACGTTGCTCGGCCTGCGTTTCTTGTGGGAGCCGGAGTAGGTGGTACGACGTGGACTGTAATTCGCACTGATGGCATGTACCACGTTGGAAGAGATCGTGAACTCGCAGATCCCGTAGCGCGCGGGGGCGTGATCTGAGCTGGCTCCGTAGGTGCAGCTGTACTAATGACAGGGTTTTGTACTGCCGAAACTGCTGAAACTCCAGTCTGCTGGTGTCGTCCGCCGCATAACAACAATATTGCCTAGGCTTAGTAGGACGGCTTCTGGCAGATGCAAGCGGCGTAGTGAAGCAGCTTCGGGAGGGGTACAGGCTTGGCTTAGTAGCGGCTTTGCTTGGGATCTGCAGCAGGGCCCAGTTTCTTCGAGGGGTTTCTGAGGCACTTGCAAGGATACGAGAAGGGTAGGTTTACCGTTAGCGTGGGATCTGAACCAAAAGCTCCGAAACCAAGTGTAACACACAGGAAAAGGAGTTAGGGAGCGCGCTTTAGGGTAGGGCCAATCTGCACACGTCAACCGACTGCTGTTTAGTCGGGTATAGTGTCGGCTGACAGACTAAGCGACTGATAGTCAATCAAGTAGTGCCGTAATCTAACTAATTCCAAGTCTAGTGGACGACAATAATTGGTAATTATTACCGTCCTGGTCAAGGGACGCGCAACCGCGGATCGTCGGACAGAAGGTTCTTCGGACAGCTATTCAACTATCTTAACTATACAAGCCTAAAATGCCAGCCACAGGTACTGCCTCTCAGCACGTACTTTCGGGGGGTCTTCAGGGTCTCGAGGGCGGGACAGGATATGTCGCTGGGGTCGGGCTGGGGTTCTTCAGGGTCTTGAGGCCGGGACAAGGAATGTCGGCGGAGGCCAGGCTGGGGTCTTCAGGGTCTTGGCAAATCAGGTGTCTCGGGTCGCGACAAGGATATGTCCGACAGGGCGATGCGGGGAATAAAAAGACAACTCACGTAGAGGGAGGACTGGCGACAAGAGACGGGACTGGCCAGGGTGACTCTTGACTCGGGGTTACAAGTGAAATTAAGATATAATTGAAGACTCAGGCGTAGGCACTCTATTTATAGCTTTTCCTATCGCGAATATTCCTAAAGAACATTCCTCGAACATCTCCTTCGAAAATTCCCAATTGGATCTCTCTCAAAGGGTCGCTCCCAAACGGACCTTTCCCTAGGAAAGATCCCCACGGAAACCTTCCATCGGCCAACTAGATCTCGGATCGGGAACATTGGACGGACCCTACTATTGATTGCGACGGAACCTTACGCAGGTCCTCGCCCAAACTACAACTCAAATGCTCTCATATCTGACTGTACTTGCGCCTATCGTGCGTGTATCTTTGTGTCACACCCGAATCGTGGTGTAACACTTGTGGACACTGGTTTGCATTCGTTCCATTGAGGTCTGGGGAGCGCCGGATGCAGGCCATGGCCTCCGCTGCGCAGTCCTCAACATGCCAAGTTTATCAGGCGAGGGAGGGGATTTGGGCTGAAGCGAGCACATGGATGCCGCAGGTAACGCGGGCAAGTGCTCATAGCTCAGTCGCTATGACTGAATGCGTCAGCTGGAGCCAAAGAGTAAGTGAATTGGCAAAGAAAGGAGGGCATTTGAGGAATTCACGCCCTGTCTGATATTGTGGAAGGGGGGAAATGTGGCTGAGGGGGTGGGCTTGTAGCGTGTACAATATCCTCGTGTAGCGTGTAATATCTGCGTAGAAATATCTATGCTCTTCCTTCGTAGCGTAAAATCACAACGTTACTAAAGAGAAGGTTCAAGTTGGACACTAAAACTATACACTCCACCCCGCTGATCGGATCTCCCAGAATCTCACCAGATCCGTCGTAGGCGGTTGCGACCACTTTGCCGTACTCCTGCGTACCGTGCGGGCCGTAACAGCCCTGTTTCCAATTGAGGGTTAGACCGGTGTTATGGAGCATAACCGTCCTCGGCAATCGGAAACAACTCGAAAACTTGTACTTCGCTCGACCGACTTGTACACCATTTCCGGCAAATTGTGTATGACGTGCCGGTGCAAGATCGGCGTTACGCTGAACCGTGCCCCCCCCCCGAGCGCTGCAATTGTTTAGATCGCGCAGTCCCGGCGACCCCTTCAATTCCCCCAATCAACTCCATCCCTCCTTGCGTAGCCCCTTGGGCCAGAAGCGTCAGAAGGATCTGGAAAGCATGAGATCGGGGGCAAATTCAGATTCGTGCGCAAATGCTATTTATCAGTAACGAGCAACGCACCTGGTACAGATCTCGCTGCGTTTCCAGCTCATAATGGCGTCTCTTCCTATTTTCAAAAAGCAGAAGCTCCTGGGATATAGTGACGAAATGGAACAGGACGGGGGCCACGACTTAGAGCCAGAACATGAACTCGTCTATTGCGAGACGTTTGAAGACAAGAAAGGCAAGCCGGCGAGTAAATAATCCAACGCTTCCACGCTGTCGAACAACTGATTTAACGATCACATAACCCAGGTCTTCCCATAACCCAGATTTCAGGGACAATCGGAAACACTAAATTGTACAGCGGGGTTACGCGACAGGAAGCTGGCTAGAACACGGGTTATGAGTACTGCCACACTACAGTTTGCGGGGTTATCCATAACCGTAACCTGGTCTTATGGAAACAGGCTGTAAGTTGTAGTAGCAGCCAGAGGTAGCAACCCAGGGAGCTGCCCGTTTAGCGGCGATGGGGTCAGGGTTCAGGGCCCAGGTCGGCCCAGGTCAGCATTATGATCAATGGCAGTTAGTCCACTGCGGGCACGCGCGGGCCCTGCCTGGCAAAACCATTCCAATAGCGGCGACAGGGCAGCTGCCGGCAGTACGCAGTTGCGTAATGACAGTAACCGGATTGTATCGAGGTATAGAAACTTAGAAAGTAACTGGAAGGCCTGGATGAGCCCATTTTTTCCTCCTGGGACCTGCCTGAGGATACCGTAGTCTCTTGTACCAATAATAAACTAAGCGATCAGTACCGGTATGCTCTGCTTCCGTCTCCATCCGACGTATTCTCGAACAAATAAGGATTTGGGCATAAACGTTAAGTATCTGACAGCCAGATGCCCAGTTGTGGAATTTGGTGAGGCACACACATTAAGTATCTGGCATGCGTTGAATAAAGGATCGGGCTGCAAGATCTGCCTCCTATTTTCACCATAAAAATACTCAAGTTTTCGAAACTAAATTCCTTCCACACTACAGTATTCGGGGTAAATAAATAATATTGAAAATATCCTAGTTACGTCACAAAATTCCAGTCCTGACTACCGGTATCCTGATAACTAAGTCCAGTTAAATAAATTATGGTAACTCAATCCGAGTGACAAAATTCTTGGCGTCTCAAGCATTGGGGAAAGGTCGAACATTGGAATGGCACTAGCCTGCTACAGGAAAGAGGTGAGAACCCGGGAGGGTGAAAATATACGGTACATGTTGGGGGCATTCAGCAACAAGCGCATTGTAACGTTATGGCTCGGTATATGTACTAGAGAATGAGTACTGGGACAACATATGAACTCCATTGCCGAATGTCGCTATGCTGAAACGATTCTGATCCATAACACGCACTCACCAATTGCTGCTTCCATGAGTGCCTTTCCATCTGGGCAATCAGCATGGGCTATTGCATGTCGCAGCCATGCTCTGGCTGCGACATGCAATAGACACCTACTCACCTAGTCAAGTCTGTGTGCCCATTCCACGCGACCAACATCAGGGCGTCTTCAGACTCTACCATGGATCCTGGCCTGTAAACAAGATCACGCGCCACATCCAACTTGTTATGCTCCAGGGCATGACCAAGGACATAGACAATGTTGTTCTTTTCTCGCAATATCAATAACTCGCAAGATTGCGCGCCACGATCAAATACTAGAAGCGACAAACAGCTGATGTCGCATATCGGGGCCTCCCGGAATCGAGTAATCGCAGACCGAAGCCAGGGTTTACGACCGGGCCAGGCCGAGGGGCCAATTAGGGCCTGTACAAGGATGGCCAGCATATCGCGCGGGAGCCTGGACAACTTGCTGCCCTTGGAGAATGCGAAGGTGCAAATCGACTTGGGGATGTCCGCAACCTCCATGCTGTGGAGGTCGAAGGTCCGTGTTCGTGACCTTGATGCTGTACCTTGATGCGAAGATGCATCTTCGCATTAAGGTACAGCATCAAGTCGGCTAGGCCCATGAAGGCCAAGGTGCGGCCTGCTGGGCAATAGCCTGGCCACCAACCTGGGCCTGACGGCCAGGCCCTGACCCAGCAGGCAAACTATCCACAACACATCTAACAAGCCAACCCTATAACGAACAGCAACAGACAACCAACAACTAGCAAGCCAACCCTATTACAAACAGCAATAACAACTAACAACATACATGCCGATAAGCTAACAAGCTAACCAACACACCAACACACACAGGTGAGCCACCAAGCCAAGCTGTACCTTCTAGTGTTGGCTCCACTAGACCACTACACAAGGCAAGCAAACAGACGAACAATCCAACTAACAACAAACAACTAACAGCAAACAACTAACAGCTAACAACTTACACGCTGATGAGCTAACAAGCTAACCAAGACACACAGGTGAGCTGACAGCATGCCTAGCTGTACCTTCTAGTGTTGGCTCTACCACACCAGGCAAGCAAACAGACAAACAAACCAACTAAAAACTTATAACTAAGAAGCCAACCCTATACCAACTGAGAACTTACTTGCTGGTAAGCTAACAAGCTAACCAACTAACTATCTCAGCAACACACACAGGTGAGCCACCAAGCCAAGCTGTACCTTCAAGCTATGGCTCCAGTATGCCACTCAAGCTCTCGCTCGCAGATGACCCCTGACCTGGAGGAGGTACGAGAAGGTTTGCCAGACCACATCTTCCCACCAGCCTGCCTGCCAGCCTGCCTTTTAAGGTAAGTGATGGTTTGTGTGTGTGTGTGTTGGGGGGGGGGGGGGGGGGGGGGGGGGGGGGGGGGGGGGGGGGGGGGGGGGCTCCAGCACATCGCTCAAGTGTCACAGATGACCCCGACCAGGGCCCTGTTTGGCTGAATAGCCAGTCAGTGGAGCTGCCTAGAAGCTGCTGCTTGCAGCTGAAAATAAAAACACTAGGCACGACACGTGTTCAGGCGTCAAACTGCCAGCAGAATACAACTCGTGCCCAGTGCGATACGTATCATAGAGCCAGCAATAATACAAATAAAGTTTAAATTTATCGGCTTCAGGCATCTAACCGTCTGCAGAAAATGACCAGTTCTTTCGTGATATACCTGCCCTAGGGCCAGCTTTTTTTGTGCGACGCGCCAAAACTTGAGCGACTTGGTGCGACTGCAGTGCAATGCGCTGCCCCCCAAACCACGCAGACTGCAAAGCGTGCAGCCCGGGGGGGTGGGGTGGGCATTTCTGACTAGTTTAGCCAGGTCCATGCGTCGCCATGCAGCGATGGAAGGGCGACAGAATGGCGGGGCGTCTTTAAAAAATGAAGTGCAGGGCAAACAGGAAGAAAGTAAGTTTGGCATCTGTCAATCAGGGTAATGCAAAGCGCGCGCTTTTGCGCTTTTGAGCGCTGACTTTTTGACCCCCTCTGCACTGTAAGCGCAGTTTTTTGCAACCCCTTGTGGGCGCTGCAAGCAATTTTTGCGCTTTTTGCACTCGAAGCGCAGTTTTTTTGTTTTCAAGTGCGCTAAAGCGCTGGCCAATTGGGCCATTTGAAGTACCCTGGTGTCAAAACGCCTTCAGGCAAATCGTCTGCATAATACACTCCGTCCTCCCGTGAGATACGTACCCACCCTAGGGCAAGCAAGCGAGCTGGTCTAGGAATGTAGCGTTTGGTTGCTGTATGTTACAGATGTATACAGACCAGAACCCCCCCCCCCCCACCATACCCACAGAAACCAGGGATTGGAACCCCAGCGAGCTGAAGATTGGTAGTGGACCAGGAATTGTTTTCTTTGGAATTTTTTATTGGGTATTTGGCCCAGTGCAATCGAAAGTGCTAGCTCCCTCAACCTCATGCCTCGTAATAAGGCTTACCGTTTATTTATACATACATGTACATGAGCCATGCCCTTACACGCCCCCTTGATTGTCGCATTTATGGTGGCAGGGCTTTTCTTTTCGGATTTCTCAGCAGCTTCTAGGCAGCTCCCCAAGCCAGCCACTGTGCTACACCAAAATATTTCAGCACTTCCGGACAGCTGATTGTGGCAGCTTCAAGATGCACTAGGTCGCGTTAGGTTAAGCAGAATAGCAAATCAGGGGAGCTGCCTAGAAGCTGCTGTTTGTAGTAGAAAATAAAGGCTATGATATTATTTCCTATTTGGCTGCGCAACAGGTTGCACTGAAAAAATACATACATACATGGTACAAAGGAGTTGGTATGTCGGATGTGTGTCTCACCCAGGAGGTTGGGTCAACAATGTACGTCATTGCAAAGAGCAGATATTTTTTCCCTAACATAATGCATTCATTACATTACATTACATTGTCATCCACAGGCGATTGTTGGCCCAAGACAAGCCCCCTCCACAACATCTGGGAGGGATTTTCGGAGCAAACTTTCCTCGCAATTAGTTCAGCCAGTTATTCGTCAGTGAAACGATTGTTTGGGGTCCAGTTCATCAGTGTTTTTTCGTTTTAACCCCTCCTGTCATGGTCGGGCAAGCCTCTTTAGCCTATTTGGCCTACCCATGGACTGTAATAACAACCTCACAATTAGTCCATAATGCACTTATATCGTCAACGTTAAGTACTTGAGTCCATTCATCGACGTATGGTTCATAAACCTGAAGATACATGCTCATGTTTTTATATGAAAAGGTTTTTTTGCCTCAAAGGGTCTCCGACTCTCCAAGCGCTAGGCCTAGACTCAAGGATTTTGTCGATGTGATGGTTGGTCGGTTGGCTGCCCTAGCTGGATTTCTCACAACTACACCTCATGGTTGTATAGCAAGGCGTATACACATGAGTGCCTTTCACTTTATGCCCACTTTTCATTGCTCATAGTTGTAGGGAACGGCAATAAGATATCATATGTATATGACATCATACGATGCCTGCAGTCTGACTAGACTGAAGTAACCATTTAAATACAATATCATATGATGCCACGTGTATGATATCTATCATACTTGCCTTAGGCCAACATCATATCATATACCGATTCCTACATAGTTGGCTTACACAGACTACCACTCCCCCGAGTCATCGCTAGAGTATTCATATATAGTTGGCTTACACAGACTACCACTCCCCCGAGTCATCTCTGGAGCATTCATAGTTGGCTTACACAGACTACCACTCCCCCGATTCATCGCTGGAGTATTCCTCTACCATCTCACGGGCATATCTCTCTACCTCCTTTCGCACATGAGCACAGTCGCAGTTCCCACGAAATGCATTGCATACGCAGTCGGCGCATTGCCGGTGACCGCAGCGTTCGCACGCGTCAGCCTGCCATGCACAATCCTTGCACATCGGCCCATGACCACACTCTAGGGTCTCAAAACACGCTGGACATCCCCTGCTGGTATCTTTATCACAGTCCTCTCCTTCGCATTCCAATGGCCGACAATCCATACACTTTCCATTACACTCTGGGCATTCCGAGGCCAGATCTTCTTCACTTCCCCCACCGCATTTGAGGCAGTGAAATTTGGACAGGGAACCTTCACTTTCACTTGAGCTTTCTGCTTCTTCTTCGGCCTCCTCAGCTTCCTCAGCTTCTTTGCCAGTGCGTTCTTTATCTTCCTTGACTTCTGTGCCCTTTGAATTGATCTCCTGGATCAGGAAAGGTGGGGATCACAGCTTAGTGATTTATTTTCAGCTACGAGCGACAGTTTCTATGCAGCTCCTCTGACTGGTAATTCAGGGCGGAGCCCAGCGCCTGACTCAGGGAGCTGCTAAGAAAATCCGAAAAGAAAAACCCTGTCATAGCCAAGTCGGATCAACATTCATCTAGATGGCCTGATCAAGTTGGAGCATGTAATAGACTAATAGTTCGAGCACTTCAGTCGTCCAATATTGGTGTCTGGTTCGTTTGATTTGGAAGGTTGCCTATTGATACCGGTGTCCTGACCAGTCTCTGCTGGCATAATAAATCTCCCAGATGAGGAAAGCTGCACCTCGTGAAGCTGAGCATACCGGAAGTAAAGGATACACTGCTTTAGTGTTTGCGGTCGCTGTCAACCGCCATGGTAGCTTTGCCCAGGTAAAGTAGCATCCCGTTATCTAACGCCAAAAGACGGGGTTCCCTTAATACCACGCCCCGGCAGGCGTTATCATTAATTGTCAATGATATTTTGAGCCAACATACATGGTCAGGATAGGCAGGACTGGGATATGTTTCTCTCTTTTCCCCCCCCCCACCCCACCCCACCCACCCACCCACCCACCCACCCACCCTTTTTAAAGAGGATGGTTTGAGATCCCAGGGATGTGAATTTCCGGAGTTATGTGCAAGGCACAGAGACGAGGGGAAGTCAGTAAGGATAAGATCTTTACAGTTAAATAAAGCATTCGATCAATGCGCTAGGAGGAAGTACTGAGATGGCGCGGCACCTCAGGGTACCGGCATCAGAGTCTGTGCCATAGCTGGCAGCGGCATTGCAGTACAGTGCTACAGGGCAGGAGACCTGTGCATTCTAAGTCACTCTAGGTGAACCGGGAAAACCCGGTGAATAACAAGGGAGGACCCCCTCCCCGCATTCCATTCTTCAAAACAGGGACTGCTATGACCTACCGTTGCTCCAATTCCAGAAACCTTGGCTTTCGTCACTGGACCGAGTTCTGATACTGCTGGGACGTTGGCTTTATTCATTCTCGGAGCTACGAGTGTGAGGGCACTCAATTATTTCAAGATTGCAGGGATAAATGATAAATGGATAATGAGAATTCGGAAAGATTACCACCCACCGATCATAGATCTTGATGCTGATGACAGTGCGTAGAAATACGAATGTATCAGCTGTAGAATTTCTAGAATAGAGCAGCGCAGCTAGAATAGAGCAGCGCAGTTTTTAATTAGCTGTATTACTTCCAAGGTTGGTGTCGGTAGGTGTCGGTTGGGGCCTGTACGGGGGCCTGTCCCCCGCCCCCGGGCCTGGCCCAGGGCCTGTCCTGCCTCGTTGGATTTGAATTGAAGCTACCCGGGCAACCAAATCGAGGCCGAGGAAGCCGGGGAGGAAGCCCCAAGCGCAAAGCTTCTCCAAGCTCAAAGCTTCTCCGTGACTTTCTTGACCCCAATAGAATCATTAATCTCATATTAGCTTTCTGAGTCTCAGTCATATTAGCTTTCAGAGTCTCAGTTATCGCCTCGGAGTCCTGCGTCTGCTCAAGAGGCTGACTCGTCACCCCCTGTCGTCACCCCCACCCTGGACGTGTACGATAGATCTGCAATCGAACCTAACCAACTTGGTACTTTGCCAGCCTCAGGGGCATGAAGAATCTTCATTGAAGATAACCCCAAACAATCGTTTTACCGACGGGGGGCCCTGAGTTCGTGTTACAGTGAACATTTGATTATATGATTATAATTAAATCATCACCTGACTTGGTGGAAAATATGAAAATAAAAATAAAAATGAAAATGAAAACATCCAAGACTTGTCAGAATGACCTCTTAGGACGTGCCCAATGGGATTAAGGGAACCGGATCGCAAGTATGCGCTGCTCGAGCCAACATCGCATGCAGGGCACTACATTTTGTCAAATTGGTCAGCGCTTAAAGCGCACAAACGTCAAATTGGGCAGCGCTTTGTAATGCAAAAAGCGCAAAAACTACGTGCTGCGCCCACGTGGAGTTTAAAAAACTGCGCGAAACGCGCAGTGAGGCTAATAAAGTGTGTGCAAAATCGCGCTGCCGCATGCGCTACGTAGTACCCTGATTGCATCTAGATACCAGTTACAGTGCCGGTCGTCGACCCTCCGGACGGGCCCAAGCACACTCAAGGGGGTTCGAACCCCGCGCCTGCCTCGATATTTCCCCTTCGCTCTGCCACAGATCGGTCATCGGTGATTCTGACTTGTGATGACAATTTAATTGTGCTATTAGTGTAGTATTACATTTTAAATAAAATATACAAGGTATTTCCCCCTGCGAAGGAATCAGGATTCGTGAACATCTTCATGCTGGAGTCTTTATCAAACAATTCAGGTTCAATTTTCAGTTCCTAAAAAACAACTGCCCTCAGATTAATAAGGACATTATAACATGAAACGCTGGCAGATAGGGCCGTCAGGGGCACCATACTCTTTCACATGTATGATAGCATCCTGCTGAAAAAAGAAGTGGAACCAGGGCTTGGGAGTTGGGACCCCGCCCGCTCCTAGAGGCTGAAATACAGTCAAGTAAAATTCCAGGATAATCCCGCTCAACAAGACCACAACTTCAAGTGTAGATCTTCCGACATTTAAGTGCACTTGGGACTGAAGTAAAATTTATGTAAGTGTATGTACGGTATGTTACAGTCCAAGGGTAGGCCAAATAGGTTAAAGCGGCTAGCCCAACCGTTTATGTATGTTACAGCCCAGTGGCATTCTGTACCAGGGTACTTCAAATGGCCAAATTTGCCAGCGCTTTAGCGCACTTGAAACCAAAAAGACTGCGCTTTGTAGTGCAAGTAGCGCAAAAATTGCTTGCTGCGCCCACAGGGGTTTGCAAAAAACTGCGCTTAAAGCGCAGAAGGGGTCAAAAAGTCAGCGCTCAAAAGCGCAAAAGCGCGCCCGGTGGGCAGCCTAAAGGCTTATAGACCATGTACGAAAAACAATCACAAACCAGGAAACACCTGTTACACGCCTGCTGCTGGCAGCATAAAATAAATGATGTTGTGAGGAAACATGTCATAAATTCGGATTTAGGAAGGCAAGGAACTGTAAGGAGGCTCCGGGAAGCTGAAATATTGAGATATATTGGATTAATTTGTAATCGGTTTAAAAAACAATTCACAACATTCTCTGGGGTTTAAAAATGCAGGGTACTAAAGGAATTGATTTGCCACTATATGGGCTGGGTTCTATCTAAATTTGCCGCATTTCAACATGTGTCTCCTCAAGATGATTCGCGCTCCTTTAGATGAGTAGCAGCTATGCAGATAAAATATATGATATATAGAGCTATCTATATAGCGGAGCAGCTATACACGTAAGATACATATTATCGGTGTCACCTCTAGGAGACATGCTCTTATCGTCGTCACAAAAGTATGCTATACAAAGTAATGCTATTATCCTCGTCACAAAATATAAAAATAACCCTGCTGTCTGCGTCTCGTATTCTTGAAGGTCCTTGATTATGAGCTTCACACGCTAGTCATTTTACTAGTGTTGGCATCTCTCGCCATGAACTCCCTCAGCGTTTCGTTTTCTCGAAGGTCCTCGATGATGAGCTTCAGGGCGTGCCTCCCAGCCTGGTAGTAGTCAACGAGAAGGCCATCATCAGCGTACCCCGCTGACCTGTACAGGAGGGCAGTTATTATTTTCATGCCGGTGTATGTGTGTGTGCGTGAGCAATGCCTCCCAGTCCTGTAGTGCTCAACGAGAAGGCCATCGCCAGTAAACCCCACTGACATGTTAAGGAGGTTAGGTGTTTGTTTTTCCTTTTTCCTTGGCTAAGCTACTTACCTGTAAAGCTTGGCTAAGCTACTTACCTGTAAAGCTTGGCTAAGCTACTTACCTGTAAAGCTTGGCTAAGCTACTTACCTGTAAAGCTTGGCTAAGCTACTTACCTGTAAAGCTTGGCTAAGCTACTTACCTGTAAAGCTTGGCTAAGCTACTTACCTGTCAAGCTTGGCTAAGCTACTTACATGTAAAGCTTGGCTAAGCTACTTACCTGTCAAGCTTGGCTAAGCTACTTACCTGTCAAGCTTGGCTAAGCTACTTACCTGTAAAGCTTGGCTAAGCTACTTACCTGTAAAGCTTGGCTAAGCTACTTACCTGTAAAGCTTGGCTAAGCTACTTACCTGTAAAGCTTGGCTAAGCTACTTACCTGTCAAGCTTGGCTAAGCTACTTACCTGTCAAGCTTGGCTAAGCTACTTACCTGTAAAGCTTGGCTAAGCTACTTACCTGTCAAGCTTGGCTAAGCTACTTACCTGTAAAGCTTGGCTAAGCTACTTACCTGTAAAGCTTGGCTAAGCTACTTACCTGTAAAGCTTGGCTAAGCTACTTACCTGTAAAGCTTGGCTAAGCTACTTACCTGTCAAGCTTGGCTAAGCTACTTACCTGTAAAGCTTGGCTAAGCTACTTACCTGTAAAGTACAATCATTTGATATTATCCCTACTTACCTGTAAAGCTGGATGGCTGGTGCGTTGTCTTCAGCGACATGTAAAGTGCTTGATATGGACTTGCGCTCTTCCATAGCGATTCGCAAGGCTTCCTGCATGGGGTGTGAGTGTGAGTGTGTGTATGCAGTGGTGGTGTGTGGGTGGTGGGTTGGCTGGGGGGGGACTCAAATGCTCGTGTTCTCAACACATCATGGCTGGTGCGTTGTCTTCAGCAACATGCAAGGTGCTTGATATGGACTTGCGCTCTACCATAGCAATTCACAAGGCTTCCTGCATGGTGTGTGTGTGTGTGGGGGGGGGCGGGGGGGGGGGGGAGGGGGGGGGGGGGGGGGGGGGGGGGGGGGGGGGGGGGGGGGGGGGGGGGGGGGTCTCGAATGCTCGTGCTCTCAACAAGTCATGGTAGGTGTGTTCACATGGTAAAAAATAACCACGATACTTAGACCTTTGTTTTGGCCAAATAACAACTACAACCGGTGAATAAACTGGTGACTTAACTTTTAAAAGCGGACACCATCAGTAGATCTTCGTTGCTATTTACCAGTATCTGTCTTCGGGCAACGGTGCAATGCTATAAATGCTGCTGCTGCTGCTGCTGCTTGCTTCTGCTGCTGCCATATGAGGATGCAATGCAATGTTGCTTGATAGCTGCTGCTGCTATGAAGATGCTGCTGATGCTGATGAAGAAGCAGGGAGCTGATGAGGAGGAGGACATGCTGTGCTGCGGATGGATGATATGCGGGTGCTGCTGATGTGCTGCTGGTGAGATTGTTGTGCTGCCTGCTGCTGGCTGCTGGCTGATGAGGGATGATAAATGGATAAGAATGAGGATGAGGATGAGGATGAGGATGAGGATGAGGATGAGGTGCAAGTTGCTTGATATGCTGCTGCTGCTATGAAGATGCTAAGATGGGGGTGAGGATGTTGGTGATGAATGCTGATATGCTGATGGCGCTTATGAAGGAAGAGGATTGCGGATGAATGAGGATGCGGTGTGATGATGGGAGGAATGAGGCATGAGGATGAGAGATCCGAGGATGAGCATGAGGCATTGAGGATGAGATATGGATGAGGATGAGGATGAGGATGAGGATGGAGGATGGAGGATGAGGATGAGGATGACGAACGAATGAGGTATGAGGATGAGAGGTGCAAGTGCTTGATATGCTGCTGCTATGAAGATGATTGGTGAGGATGTTTGCTGTGCTGCTGCTGCTGCTATATGAGGAGGTATGATTGGAATAAGATGAGGGATAGCGATGAGGATGATACGCAAGATGGGTGAGGATGATGTGCATTGATAGCTGATGATCTGATGCGAGAAGGAATGATTGGATGCTGATTGGGATGCGATGATGCCTGATGCTATATGAGCTGATGAAGATGAGATAGGAGGATGGCGGGTGATGATTGGAATAAGTATGAGGATGAGATGAGGATGATGAGGATGATATGCTGCTGCTGCTGATGAAGATGCTTAAGAGGGGTGATGTTGTTGATTGATCAGCTGATGCTGATTGAATAATGAAGAAGAGATGCGGATGAGGAGGGGATGCGGGTGATGATGGGGTAAGAATGAGGATGAGGATGAGGATGAGGTCGAGGAGAGGTAGGAGGATGAGATGAGGATGAGGATGAGGAGGAGGAATTTGAGGATGAGGATGAGGATGAGGATGAGGATGAGGATGAGGACTGAGCATGAGGATGAGATGAGGGATGAGATGAGGATGAGGATGAGGGATGAGGGATGACACGCAGATGAGATGAGATGAGGTGCAAGGTGCTTGGATATGCGCTGCTATGAAGATGAGGGTGAGGTATGTCTGGTGCTGCTGTGCTGGCTGATGATGATGCTATGAGATGAGGATGAGGAATGAGGATGAGGCGGATGGGACATATATTGGGGATGATTGGTGCTTGATATTAGCTTCTTTCTAATGTGAAGGTGAGGAGGGATGTTGGTGCTGATTGCTGATCGTGATGATGACTGATGCTGATGAGGAATTGAGGATGAGGATGAGGATAGATGAGGGATGATAGGATGAGATGAGGCACTGAGATGAGATGAGGAGCTCACGATGAGGATGAGGATCAGAGATGAGGTATGAGGATGGGTGGGGATGATGGTGCTTGATATTCTTCTTCCTATTGAAGGTGAAGGATGATGATGAGTACACTACTCCGATAGCTTGTCCTAAAGGTACATTTTCATTTCGACAAAGCAGGTGTGGATCCAAATCTCTACAGGTGCCCTGAGCGCTCGCAGTCGCTGTCAACTGCCATGGTAGCTCTACGTCCAGGTCAGGTAGGCGTCCGGCCCGTCCTCTACCTCCCGAACACTGGCTCCCTTGCGGCTTTTTTGTTTTTTTGCCTCCCCAAAGATTTTCTGTGGTTTTGTTTTTGTTTTTTGGTCCCATAGCATCATTTCTTTTGCCTCCCAAATCACTGCTCGCCCGAGGAAACCTATTTTGCTCCCTAATCATCATTGCTGTTTTTGTTTTGTTTTTGTTCGCAAACTATCCCAAAGCATATTTTTTGCTCTTAAAGGACCTTTTGTGCTCCCAAAGCATCTTGCTGGTGTTGTTGTTTGTTGTTTTTTGTTCCCAAAAGCATCTTCGCTGGGTTTTTTCTTTTCTTTTAACAAAGCATATTTTTTTGCTCCCCAAAAGTTATATTCACTGTTTTGCTTTATTGTTTGCTCCAAAAGCATCTTCGCTGTTTTTGTTTTGTTTTTTGCTCCATAGCATCTTTTTTTGCTCCCACAGCTCTTCGCGGGCACTCTTTGCTAACACCAATGTTGCGGACACATAAGATGTTGATCCCTTAAAAAAGCACCTCTTACCCCCCCCGTACCTCCCACCCCTCATTACCCCCTCCCCACCAAACGGCCCCCACCCCATTAGCCCCCGGCCCACCCCCACTACATACTATTACCCCCCCTCGCTCCCCACACCCCAACCCCACCCCTCCCCCACCCCACACACACACACACACAATTCACCCTCCTCCTCCTCCTCATCATCATCACCCCATACCAACACCTACTGCAACAGCTTGCTGCCAACATCTCTCGTGGACATGCACTCTTTACAAACACCAAATCATCTGGTCACATAGATGTTGATCACTTGAAAAAACACCTCATCATACCACCACCATCAGCATATCACCCCCCCGCCGCCCCACCCGCGCCCCCCACCCCTCCCCCCATCACCCGCCCCCCCCAAACCACGTCCACCACTACCACCCTCTTTTCCTACCTCCCGTCGTTCCCTCATCACCAATATACCTACCCTCAATAGCCTGCTCCCATCATCAAACATCGCTGCACTCTTCACTAAACACCAAGCCAACGTAGGACACATAGATGTTTGATCACTTGACAAAACATCGGCCTTCATTAACACCCCCCCCCACACACACACACACACACACACACACACCCCACCCCCACTACCACCCCACTACCAATCCTTATACCCTCCCACCCCCCCCCCCACCCCCAACCCCCACACATACACCCCACCCACCCACACATCACCACCACTTTCCACCACACTACCTACTACATCAACATCCTTCTCCTCCTCCTCCTCCTCATCATCACCGGGCCGCATAGGTTGCCTCCCACCATCAACATCCGCTGGGCCACTCATAATCTCTTCTCCGCAAAATAGCACATAGATGTTTATCACTTGACGAAAAACACCCATAACACCCCCCCATGACCCCCCCCAAATACAATACCAATCATTCCCCTCCCCCCCCCCCACACCACCCACCACCCACACACACACACAAACACACAACACCCCACACCACACATCACCACCACCCCACCACTACCACCATCAACATCCACTCACCATATCCATCAAAATATAAGGCAAGCTTGCTCCCAACAACTCTTCGCTGCCACATTGCCACATACATGTTATCACTTGACAAACACCTCTACTGACCACCCCATACCACCCCACAACAATACCAATACCTATACCCCCCCCTCCCCCCCCACAACACACAACCCATCACCACCACCACAATGCCCACCACTATCCACCATCACCCCTCTTTCCTCCTCCTCACCTCCTCCTCCTCCTTCCTCACATCATCATCAAACCAATATACCTACCCCAACAGCTGCCCCATACCTCTTAGCTGAACTCATTACTACCACCAGACCCCCCCCCCCCCCACCCACCACTACCACCATCCCAATACCACTATCCACACAATACTATTACCCCCCACCCACCCCGAACACACCCACCCCACACACCCCACCACTACCCCATCCTCCTCCCCTCCTCCTCCATCATCACCCAATAAGCTCCCCGCAACAGCTGCTCCCCAAACACCTCTTCCAGGAAGTTCTACTAACAGCAATCTTGGACACATTGTAGGGTTGATTCCACTGACACAGAAGATATCCAGCCAACTCCCACCCAATACCACCCCCACTGCCACTACCATACGTTACCCCCACACACACCCCACCCCACCCCCACCCCCCAACACACCCACCCAATACCTACTCGCAACAGCTCTCAACACCTCTTCGCTGAACTTTTACTAACAGCAATCTTGACAATTGTTGTGATGCCATTACACTATATGAATCCAGACACACCCACCCCCATGACCACCCCCACTACCACACCACTACATAACCACCACACCCATCACACACAACACGCACACACACACACGCACACCATACACTATCTACAGCTCCACCCCATGACCCCCACTACACTACCACTACTATTACCCACCACCACACACAACACACGCACACAACACACACACGCAACACAATACACTACTCGCACAGCTTCCAACACTCTCGCTGAACTCTATACCAAACAATCTTAAACACTGATTTGATCCGCTGACACAAATACCGTCATACTACCAACATACCACCCACCACTACCAATACCCCCCACCACCACACCACCACTACACACCACCCTCCTCATTCATCATCACCCAATATACCTACCCGAAAACAGCTCTCCCAACACCTCTTCGCATGGAACTCTTACCAAAGCAATCTTGAACGTGATGGTACCATTGAACAAATATGAGGTATCCAGCCCACAGCTCCACCCCCATAACCCCCCCACTACCACTACCCACGACTATTACCCACCACCACACACACATACGCAAAACCAATAACCGACTCGCAACAGGCTTGCCCCAACACCTCTCTCTGGGAAACTCTTTGCCACACAATCCTGACCATGGATGTTGATCATTACCAGAATATGATGTATTTCCTGACACAGCTTCCATAGCCACTTCGGCATCGTCCACTTTGTCCCCAAAACTTTGCACCCAAACAAGCAAGCAAAATTCTTCTTTTTTCCTCTTTTTTTGTT
>JAJSRW010001539.1:0-27385 GCA_022414725.1 Microglena sp. YARC | reverse complement strand
GGGGTGGGTAGCAAAAAAGCAACACAGGAAGGCAATACTGTATTAAATTAATTGTTGATTTAAAAAAAGGAAAGGGATGCAGCAAGGAGAAAACTTAAATACATTTAATACACAATTTGTATTTTAGATGACGAACACTCGCACATGGACAGGTAAAATCCAACTGTCTATTGGGGGGGAGCAGCAACACAGCAGGCATAATTTATTAACTATATGTACTAAAAACTAATTAAGAAAAGAGAATTTAATAATGCAGTTAATAAGTTATAATATAATAAAAAACACAGTAATAGTCCCAACAAAACAACCAACAACCTCATCAACCAAAACAACCTCAATAAACCCCCAACAACATCTCAACCACCAACAACCTCAATCAACCCTACAACATTCAACACACCAACAACCTCAATACCCCAACAGCACCAACAACACCAACAACACCAACAACCTCAAATAACCGACAACACCAAAACAACACCAAATCAACCCAAACAATTCAATTGAAACCCAACAACTCCAACAACCTAGTCCTACACTGTGCACGAGCAGAAGTGACGTTCCAACCCAACAACACAACAACTTTCAACAAACCCTAGTCCTACACGCCACCTGGGCGGGCAAAAAAATGAGGCCCAACCCACAACACCAACAACTTTCCAACACCCTAGTCCTACAACAGTGCACAGGGCAAGAAGTAGGCCAACCCAACACACCAACAACTCCAACAACCCTATCCTAACTTGCACCTGGGCAAGAAAGCAAGAATTAGCCAACCCACACAACACCAACAAACTCCAACAACTCGAGTCCTAACTGCACCTGGGCAAGAAGTTTGAGGCCAACCCAACAACACCAACAACTCCAACAACCCTAGCCCTACATGCACCCTGGCAAGAAGTGAGCCAACCCAACAACACCAACAAACTCCAAACAACCCTAGTCCTACACTGCTCCTGGGCAAGAAGTGAGGCCAACCAAAACACCAACAACTCCAACAACCTCATTAGACCCAACAACCTCAATTCAACCTCAATAACCCAACAACACCAAACATCCTCAATAACCCAACAACCCCAATGTAACCCACAACCGCCCCACGTCCTACCACCACCACCACCACCACCACAACATCCCCACAACCCCAAACGTCCCAACACCCGACCGAAACAACAACAACACTCCAACAACAACAACAACAACAACAACAAACACACAACAACCACACCAACAACCTCAATTAAACCCCAACAACCCCAACAACACAACAACACCAACAACCCACCAACACCACCACCAAACCCCCAACAACACCAACACCAACACCAACACCAGGCCAAACACCAACAACCACAATGGCTAGAAGTTAAGACATCCCACACCCCCAAACCCCAACAGCCCCCAAACAGCCCTAGTCCTACACCGCACCTGTATGAGGAGAGAAGCCACCAGGACATGATTCCCTTTGGAAACTCCTCATCAGCCATCCCGCTGGGCAGGCCCCGCCACAATCATAAGAGCTCCCAGACATCTAGGACTGGAGTGTGGGTGGTGGGTTTGGGTGGGGTATAAAAGGGAGGGCGGTAGATAGAGGAGTAAGTGTTTGAGTTAGGGGCTTGGTTGGGTTTGGGGTTAGGTTGGGTTGGGTTAGGTTGGGGTTGGGTTCTGTTTGGGTAGTGTGGGGGTTTGTCGGTGTGGTGGGAGGGTGGAGGGGGAATTGAGGGGAGGGGGAAGGAGGGGAGGGTATGGGCTAATGTAGTGCAGGGGAGTTTGGGGGCGTGCGGGGCGGGGGGGGGGGGTATTAAGGGAAGATGGTAGGAGCAGAGTGGCGGGGGTGAGGTGGTGTGTGTGTGTTGTGTGCGGGTAAGTGTATGTTGAAGGGGATGGGGGGGGGGTCAGGGGAGGGAGGGGAGATATGCGGATGGTAGTGGAGTCGAGACAGCGAGTGAGCTGTTTTTTAGGAGTGATAGGGAAGTGTGGGGGGAGTGGGGGGGGGGTGGGGGCGTGGTGTGGTGTTGTGGGCGTATGGGGAGGGGGCTTAGGATTGGGTGAGGGACTGAGGGGGGCAGGGGGGATTGGGAGTATAGTGTGAGGAATGGGTCATGGAAAAAATGTGTTGTAGTGTGGATGTGGTGTGGAGTGTGGGTATGCGTTTGTGGGTTGGGTGTGGTGTGGGTGTGAGTGTGGGTGTGAGTGTGGTTTGAGTGTGAGTGTGAGTGTGAGTGTATTTGAGTTTGAGAGTGTGTGTATGGGTGTGGGTGGGGTGTGGTGGGTTGTTGTGGGTGGTGTGGATGTGGGTGTGGCGTGTTGGGTGTGAGTGTGATTTGAGAGTGATGTGTGTGTGTGTGAGTTGTGAGTGTGAGTGTGTGGTGTGGGTGTGGGTGTGGGTGGTTGTGGAGTGCGGTGGTGGTGGGTGTGGTTGGGTGTGGGTTGGGTGTGGGTGTGAGTGTGTGTGGGTGTCGTGGGTGTGAAAGGTGTGAGGGTGTGGGTTGTGTGTGGGTGTGAGTGTGTGGGTTGTGTGTAGGCGTGGGGTGTGAGTTGTGGGTGTGTGTAGGTGTGTGGTGGGTGGGGGTGGTCTGTAAGGGTGGGTTGTGTGGCGTGTGTCGTGTGTGGGTGGTTTGGGTTTGTTGAAGTGGTGTTGTGTGTGGTCGGTGGTGTCGGTGTTGGTGTAGGTGGTGTGTGTGGGTGCGCTTTGTGGAGGTGTGTGGTGGTGTGTGTGTGTGGTGTGGGGAGGGGTGGGGGGGGGGTAGTGTGGTGTGGTGTTGTGGGGGTTAGGGTATGGTGTGGGTGTGGGTGTGTGGGGGTAGGGTTTGTGTGTGTGGGGGGGGGAGGTGTTGTGTGTGTGTGGTGTGTGTAGGGTGTGTGTGGGGGGTTGTGTGTGGGAGGTGTGGGGGGGGGGGGGGGGGGAACCACCAGAGCCAAGTCCTCCTCAGACACATGCGTCTGTTCTGCTTAGCAAGTTTGCTGTGGGCCAAGACACGGGCCGCCTCCAAGGCCAAACACAAAGGAGATGAGACAATAGACGACGCATATGAGGACGCGCTCGGCCAATCGGGCCTGCTGCGCGCTCTTCATGTCACTTCCGACTCTGCCTAGCCTTCCACAGCCAAGAAAGGGGCAGAAGAACTAAAGAAAGCAGATATGCCAAATGGGCTGACTATCGATTTATAAGCCAGGGCAAGCTGTGGTCTGAAAAATTTGTGGGACGTGAACTCAACTGCTTACTTACACGTCGTGAGGGCTGACAGATCTGGCTGGAGCGGGCCCGGGGACGGCCGGAGCGCGGCATCGAAGTTTCCAGCGGTCTGTCACTTGCGATGTTGGGTTCTTGGGCTGGGCCCCCCCATCTGAATCCACCCCGCCTTATGTGGTTAGGGGTACTGCGAGCATCATCATTCTAACCCATATTGTTTAGATAAATAAGAGAAAAGAAAAAACCACTCTTTGTGGCATTTTGTTATTTCAAGAAGGCTTATGATTGTCAACAGAGGACTTGCTATGGGATTGCTTAGCAAGGCTAGGACGTCAAGACCCCATATCTCAGTATTCTGAGTTCCATGTATAATCATTTTGTTTTCCAAGTTCGCCTACATGGGACAAATTGGATCCTCCTTCCATCCCTCTGTAGGAGTTAAACAAGGGACCCCCTATCCCCACCCTATTACGGTCTGTCATTGATAGAATTGAATCGTGTCTCCAATCCAAGCTCCAAATGTGGGCTGAGCTTAGGGAAAGATCTGCAACTGTTACTTCTAGCTGATGACCTAGCGTATAATGGCAGAATCCCCGGCAGATATGCAAGCGATGCTTGGACTGCCTGAGAGATTTCTGCGAGCTACTAAGATCGGAATATAAAAGAAAACTGAGATTGTCGTTTTCAACAAACAATTCTGTGATGGCCCGCATGGATCCTGATTACAAATTTTCTATGATGGAGCACAACTTTCTACCAAAGTTATCTTTTATCTACTTGGGATCCCTCTTTGTGGATGGTGACTCAAGCAATCGTGCAAAAGCTGCTTTTTCTAGGATGCTCACTAAGGCCCAAAACGGCACACCACATGCTTCGTAGGCGATGCCATACTATGGAGATTATACAATATTGATTATTTCACGCACCCTGGTTGATCATTCTCTTGTTACAACCTATCCTAATTTTGGCTGTGAGGTGTGGGCTCCTTCTATTCTGAACAACACACTTATCTCAAATGACCATGCTTGTGAGAAATGGCATGAGAGGTTATACTTAAAACAAATGTTGGGTGTTTGCCCAATGTGCTACTACATCTAATATTAGTCATGGAAGAGCTGGGTAGAACCCCGTTGTGTTTTGCTTGGCTTAAACAAAGCTTTGTGCCGCTTCTGGAACAAGACCATACATAAAGAACGCTGAGGATCTCATTAGAATGGCTCTTGAGGAAGTCTTTTGACCCAACACTGGCGCTGGGTTCATGATTGCGTTGTGGCTCTCTCCACAAGCTAGGATCCAGTAAAAACATCAACATTTTGGAGGCTGTCGATGTCGAAGGTATTATGTCTGAATTTTGAGTCATGGAGGTTTAAGTACCCAAGTGACACCAATGCAGTTAGAGACTATCCCTGATGAGAGAAGGGTTGGCTTTTAAACGCCTCCGATACCAAAAATGGTTCGCACGCCAACAGCAATGATGAGAATGCTTGATTCCTTTTACCATCCGCCTTACATAAGCAGATCAGATTCGTTCTATAGCACAGTTTATTAATGGGTTCCCATTGGCTCGAACACAGAAAGAATGAGGGTGGTGGATAAGCACACATCCCTCGCTCACAATGAGACACTGTCAAATGTGTGGATCCAAAAAACTGAGGATCGAAATGCATATGTTTGAGTGCCCTTTATAATGATATTCGCCTCCGCTACCAGAATCTGTTTACAGAGTATTTATAGGCATGTCCATGAGGATACCGACTTAACCGTATGGAATGTGGAATTCTGCGATTCCACATTCAGAACCTTTATGAATGGAAATGGCACTAAGTCTTTTTGGAGCAACCTAGCCGACTATCTTTCTACTTGTAGAAGAGCAAGACAGGAAGCCCTGGACTGCTTAGTGGCACCGTAATTTATTATCCCTTTTTTTCTTCTTGAGACTGTCTCATTTGTTAGCTTCTTACCTCCGCCACTGTAAGTGGTTGAGATCTGGGTCCTGCTCTAAGGGGTTTAATACCTACGCCACCAAAACGGTTGGTTGGGAGTTTGGTTTGTTTGTCCTCGACACACCCCCTGATGTAATGGGGTTTTTTGCTTTGTGGGTGCTTTTTCTTTTTGTTTAAAGCACAGAGTCTCATACACCCTCGCGGTGTCAAGTAGACTTTAACATGTAATGTATGTATGTCCCCCCCTTCCACCCCCACCCCCTCTCATACACAAACACAATTGTGTGGTGTTGTAGCATTTATACTTCCCATGTAGGCACACTCCGCATGCACACAGTGGCAGTAGGGACTCTGGAGCAGGTAGACCATCAAAACCAATCAAATCCAAACAAAACAAAATAAAATCAAAACACACAAATCACCCGGTCACCCCCCCCTCCCCTCATACACCCATTCATACCACCCGTTCACCCACCCATACCCATCCATACCACCCATAACCACCCGCATTATCCACCCAATCACCCAACCATGCCCCCCCCCCCCCTTAAGTGGTGCCAATGAACTGCCCTTGTCAACACAATCTCAATGGTGGTATCAGAATGTCGCTTAGTGGTCTGAGTAAAAAGCTAGCAAAAAAACTGAGGAGGGTTGACCCCCCCCCCCCCCCCCCCCTCCACACCCACACACACCCACACAATTAAGTGCTCATAATGAACCTGAATTTTTCTCAAAACATCGTCACAAATCACGCCATTGTAGCCCCATTCCCAGAATAAATGGATCGACATTTGACACATTTGGGAGGCCTGAGCACCTCCTTTCACAACTAAACAAATAATGAACAGGTCGGGGTATGAGGGTCAGTTATCTGCTCATCTGCTGATAATATTGATGTCCCACCCGGTTCGTCGAATGGTTCAATGGTTGATCATTTCGCTGGACTAAAGAAGGTGCTGGGTTCGAATCCCTACGGGTGCGCTTTTGTGTTCGCGGTCACTGTCAGCGACCATGGTAGCAATGTCCAGGTAAAGCAGAAGCCCGTTCTCTATTGCTGTAAGGCAGGGCTCCCTTAATACCACTCCCCACCAGGTATTCTTAAAACTTCTGATGTCCCACCCAGGGTTGTTCTGGGGCCTCCCAAATCTGTATCATGAGACACA
The DNA here is from genome assembly GCA_022414725.1 of Microglena sp. YARC. NCBI lineage: Eukaryota > Viridiplantae > Chlorophyta > Chlorophyceae > Chlamydomonadales > Chlamydomonadaceae > Microglena > Microglena sp. YARC. Next base: position 21,086 of record JAJSRW010001539.1, on the reverse strand, counting down.
GCCAGTTTCAAAATCTGTATCTGGGACGCAACAGACCCTCAAAAATCTGTGTCTGCGACGCAACACGCAGCTTGTAGAATAGCCATGGTCCCAGCCACCACTGATCGAGCCAAATTGGCTGACTTGTCCAGAACTATAGAAAACTTCTCCTCACTAACATTGGCTGGCGGCGGATTGATAATGATGATGATGATGTGGATGAGGATGGTGATGATGATGATGATGACATTTTCCTGGGGGCTTATTGGACTCCAAATGTGCCCGAGGCTTGACGGAGCCCAAGGGGACTTATGAACATCATACCCCTCCCCCCCCACACACCCACTCGCCCACACACACAACAAAAAGTTAGCGCAGACTCGGATGAGGTCCGAGAAAGATTGACACAAGGTATGGCCACAAGGATGCAAGCAAGTGTCCTGAAGGGCAGATAGGCACACGCTACACTCAGTAGCCGCATCACAAGCTCCCTCTGGACACACTTATCAAATATAGCCTTCCTAAGGGAGTCCAGATCTACCTTGGCCAACAAGCACTCCAACGTTTCAACATCTTGGGACACCATGACATCCCCCTGGCCCGTCAAGCAAGCCACGTGCACCTCATACTCATTATCCCGAAAGCTGGCTTCAGATAGCTCTTCCCTATACATGTAAGATCGTGCACATAATCAATTCGGGACCAAGGGCCCGTAGGAGGAACCGTCAGAGGTTACAACTTCAACTTTGATTCAGCTCTTGATCGCAAAACCTCGTACTCATCATTCTTTGATCTTGCTGTTGCTAGCTTCGCCTCATACTCCTTATTCCTCAATTTAGCGCTTGTTAGCTGCTCCTCATACATATCATTTCTTGATCTTACTCTTGCTCACATCACCTCGTACACATAATTCCTTGATCTTGCTAGCTTCGCTTCATACTCTGAATTCCCCAATCTAGCACTTGCTAGCTGCTCCTCATACATATCATTTCTTGATCTTACTCTTGCTCGCATCACGTCGTACACATAATTCCTTGATCTTGCTGTTGCTAGCTTCGCCTTGTACTCCTTATTCCTCAATTTAGCGCATGCTAGCTGCTCCTCACACTCATCATTTATTGGTTTTGCTACTGCTAGCTGCTCCTCGTGCTCAACATTCCTTGATCTTGCTAACGCTAGCTGCTTTTTGTACTCATCCTTTCTTGATCTTGCTTTTTCTACCTGCTCCTCAAACTCCTCATTCATTGCTGCTGCTGTTGCTAGCTCCTCCTCATACTCCACGTTACTTAATTCAGCTGTTGCTAGCTGCTTCTTATACTCTTTATTCCTTGATCTTGCTTTTGCTACCTGCTCCTCATACTCCTCATTCCCTGCTGTTGCTGTTGCTAGCTGCTCTTCATACTCCACGTTTCTTAATTCAGCTGCTGCTAGCTGCTTCTTATACTCCTTATTCCTTGATCTTTCTGCTGCTAGCTGCTCCTCATACTCCTCATTCCTTTAACTTGCTATTGCTAGCTGCTCCTCGTACCCATCATTCCTTGATGCTGCTGTTCCTATCTGTTTCTTGTACTCCTTATTCCTTGACATTTTTGTTGCTGCTACTCCTCATACTCCTCATTCCTTGAACTTGCTATTGCTAGCTGCTTCTTATACTCCACTTTACTTGATTCAGCTGTTGCTAGCTGCTCCTCATACTCCTCATTCATTGATCTTTCTGTTTCTAGCTGCTCCTCAGATTCCTCATTCGTTGAACTTGCTATTGCTACCTGCTCCTCATACACATCAATCCTTGCTGCTGCCAGTTGGATGTTAAATTTCCTTTTCTTAGTTCGCATGTTTGCACCTGAGTTTTGCGTACGTCGTTGGTCCACACTCTATTGAGAATCGGGCCTCCTGCTCATGAGATTGCTATCCTGCAATTACAACGCGTCGACTCCCCACCGACACGAGCGGTGTTGAGCAGCTTCCATCGCTGATGTGCGATATCTACCTTCGTTGTTGTACGCTATATCAACTCAACACCAAACGGTGCTTCAAGTGAGACTGCGGGAGGATGCGAGGTGTAGGCTGCAAAAAGGAAGCGTGGATACGGAAGGCAAGGACGCAACCTGGTTGCAACAATTGCACAGACCGGCAGTTGACAGATCTGATCAGAGCGGAAATTGAACTAGCAACTCACTGAAACAGTCGACTTTGGACTTGGCCCCAGGGACTGGCCCCCCCCCGTTCAAATCGATCTTAAGCCGCTTGAAGCCCCATTTCCCTCACGTGCGTCGGTACTGCCGACCTGACCCTACTTTGCCTAGCCACTACTTTGCTACCCTACTTTGTCTAGCCACCAGCCTGCCGAAGTCACGCTTCCTTATCGCAGCCTTTAACTAACTTGCACTCGCAGTCTCACTTGAAACACCGTTAAGGGCCCAGATTTGCTGAATCTCTAGGACCACTCGCCAGATCAGAAGTTTTACATTTGAATTTGAGCTTAACGATATCAGAATCTCAGACCGGCTCAACTCACATACCTCACTTCGTCCCGTAGTCTCGCTTGACGCACTCTTTGGTGTTGAATTGTTTTATCTTACACCAACGTGTGTTGATCGCGCTTATCAGCGAAGGAAGCTACTAGACGCTGCTGCTGTTGTTGGGAATTCAACGCGCGAAAATGCTTCGCAGGGAAATGCTTAATAAATGGAAAATGCTTGATAGACGACTGCTTGCGTCGTCCAGAGATGGTGATGCTATTGAGGCAGTTTCTCTACTGAAGCGGGGAGCCGACGTCAATTGCAGAGATCACGGCACCCCTCTGCATAAGGCTGCAGAGAATGGACACATTGAAATAATCAAGTCTCTCCATCTCCACGGCGCTGATGTGAATGCAAAGACTGGTTTGGGTGACACCCCTTTGCATGAGGCTGCTAAGAATGGTCATGCGGGGTGCACCAAGGTTCTGCTTGACTTGGGCGCTGAGGTGAACACACAGAATAATATGGGCGAGACCCCTTTGCATGCAGCTGTATATATGGAAAAAAAGGAGTCCATCATGGTTCTCGTCGACGGCGGCGCTGAGACTAACACACATGATGGTGTGGGTGAGACCCCTTTGCATACAGCTGCAGAGAATGGGCTCTTGGAGTGCATCAAGGCTTGCCTCAGCTGCGGCGCTGAGGTGGACATTAAGAATAATCTAGACAGCACCCCTTTGCATCGTGCTGCGGCGGAAGGAAACTTGGACTGTATCATGGCTCTTCTTGACGGTAGGGCTGAGGTGAACGCACGTGATGGAGAGGGCAGCACCCCTCTGTATAAGGCTGCACAGAATGGACACAAGAATTGTATCAAGGCTCTCATAGACCGCAACGCTGAGGTAGGCTCAATCAATGCTTGTGGCTACACCTCTTTGCACTCGGCTGCAGGGAGAGGAAAAGTGGAGTGCATCAAGGCTCTCCTCAACGGCGGTGCTGAGGTGAACCCAGAAGATGATACGGGCGAGACCCCTTTGCATACAGCTGCACAGAATGGATATGCGGAGTGCATCAAGCCCCTCCTCGACGGCGGCGCTAAGGTGGACGCACGTGATCGAAAGGGCAGAACCCCTTTGGCATATGCTGCATGCAATGGAAACGTTGGGTGCATCAAAGCTCTCGTATACCTCGGCGCTGACGTGAAGGCAGAGGATTATTTGGGCAACAACCCTTTGTTTTTGGCTGCATTGAATGCACATGCAGAGTGCATCGAAGCCCTCCTTGACAGCGGAGCCGAGGTGAACAAGCAGTCTAGTAATGGCAGCACCCCTTTGCATTATGGTGCATCTGTGGAGTCCATCAGGGCTCTCCTCGACCGCGGTGCTGATGTGGACTTGAAGAATGCAGTTGGGCAGACAGCACTAGATGCAGCGTTGCGATCTGGCCGCCAAGCCGTCGCTGATTCCATCCGCAATCACAAGTGCTTGAGGTCTGATACCCAACGTAGTGGGGATCAGCGAACTGCTTGGAGCTCAAGTCTGCCAACTAAGAAGAGGAAACTTAGCCAGCCAGTAGCAGCAGCCGGATCGAGGATTGAAGAGTGTGAGGAGCAGCTGGCAAGAGCAAGAGCACAGGTTGAGGAGTATGAGGTGATCTTGTCTTGCATGACAGGCAGGGAGGATGTCATAGCATCCCAAGACCTTGAAATGTTGGAGCCCTTCTTGGCCAAGGTGGACATGGAATGCCTTCGGAAGGCTGTATTGGCAAAGCGTGAGCAGAGGCAAAACCAGGTGCTTAACCGGGTGCTTGTATTGCTTGCTCAAGTGCAAGGCAATCTCAGAGAAAAGACTGATGTTTCTGTTAGTCGTAGCTTATTTGGCTAACATGGCTTGACCAGAAGACCAGCTGGGGTTGTCATGTCTTGTGATGTGTGGTTCGACTTAGACCCCTCCGTTTGCTTAGTCAACTCCGTTGCAGGCAGTACTCTTACTTGTTTCTAGCTAGAAGTAGCTTACAGAGCCTTGCAAAGTCTTGCAAAGTCTTGCACCAAATGCCTATGTCTCGTATAGATTGCTGAGTGGAGACTTGGTAGTTTCAGATTCAGGGACAGGTTCAGGAATATGTCCAAATTCAGGTTCAGATTCAGGTACAGGTTCAGATTCAGATTCAAGGACAAGTTCAAGAACATGTCCAAATTCAGATTCAGATGCAGGGATAGGTTTAGGAACATGTCCAGATTCAGATGCAGATGCAAGGATAGGTTTAGGAACATGTCCAAATTCAGATGCAGATGCAAGGATAGGTTTAGGAACATGTCCGGATTCAAATGCAGATGCAGGGATAGGTTTAGGAACATGTCCAGATTCAGATGCAGATGCAGGGGTAGGTTTAGGAACATGTCTAGATTCAGATGCAGGGATAGGTTCAGGAACATGTCCAGATCCAATTTCAGATTCAGGGACATGTACAGGAACATGTACAGATTCAGATTCAGTTCAGATTTAGGGACAGGTTCAGGAACATGTCCAGATCCAATTTCAGATTCAGGGACATGTATAGGAACATGTCCAGATTCAGATTCAGTTCAGATTTAGGGACAGGTTCAGGAACATGTCCAGATCCAATTTCAGATTCGGGGACATGTACAGGATCATGTCCAGATTCAGTTCATATTCATGTCCAGATTCAGATTTAGGGACATGTTCAGGAACATGTCCAGATTCAGATTCAGTTCAGATTTAGGGACAGGTTCAGGAACATGTCCAGATTTAGTTCAGATTCAGTTCAGATTCAGGGACATGTACAGGAACATGTACAGATCCAATTTCAGATTCAGGGACATGTACAGGAACATGTCCAGATTCAGTTCAGATTTAGGGACAGGTTCAGGAACATGTCCAGATTCAGATTCAGTTCAGATTTAGGGACAGGTTCAGGAACATGTCCAGATTTAGTTTAGATTCAGTTCAGATTCAGGGACATGTTCAAGAACATGTCCAGGTTTAGATTCAGTTCAGATTTAGGGACAGGTTCAGGAACATGTCCAGATTCAGGTCAGATCAGATTGAGTGACAGGTTCAAGAACATGTCCAGATTCAGGTTTAGATTCATGGACAGTTTCAGTAAATGTCTGGATCCAATTTCAGATTCAGAGACATGTTCAGGAACACGTCCAGATTCTGGTTCAGATTCAGGAACAGGTCGAGGTTCAAGTTCAGGAACCTGTTCTGTGCAAAGAGTTTTCAAAAGACTATGTAGAGTGATTTCAAAGAATCTCAGCCGGTGTTAGTTTAGGTTTACAGCAGTCATCTAGTGTCAGCCATACTGGCCTCGCACTTCATCGTCATCTAAACAGATGATGATCGAGTGCATTGAATCTCAGCCGGTGTCAGTTTAGGTTTACAGCAGTCATCTAGTGTCAGCCATACTGGCCTCGCACTTCATCGTCATCTAAACAGATGATGATCGAGTGCATTGAATCTCAGCCGGTTGTCAGTTTAGGTTTACATCAGTCACCTAGTGTCAGCCATACTGGCCTCGCACTTCATCGTCATCTGAACAGATGATGATCGAGTGCATTGAATCTCAGCCGGTTGTTAGTTTAGGTTTACGGCAGTCACCTAGCCCACGATCAATAACAAGGCCAAGCCAAGCCAGCTAGCACTAGCATTGTCCAAGCAATTACCTAGCTCACGATCCATATTGCTCATTGTATTGTTTTAGTTGTGAAAGGACTTTCACCCTAGAAGGTGGGTCTTCCGACAGAAACTAGCGACACCTAGGATTCAGTTCGAATGGCATTGCCACTCCTACAAATGAGTAGGCGTAGTGAGATACCGACCCTCGAGTATGTTGGGTATCACCATCATGAAAGTTATGGATAGGATGGATGTAACGTATTGTTGTGTATATCATATCCATAGCTTTTCTTTTTTGGGTACGAGCAGCAGCTTCTAGGCAGCTCCTGGTGCCAGCCACTAGGCAAAGCCCCAAGATTTTAGAAGTGCTGGATAGGTGATTCTTAGCAACAGTGCCGGATTTTAGCAGCTATGCTGGATAGGTGATTATATCCGCTTACCAATGCACTGCGTTACTCTATCTATCAAGTTATTTATTGCTAAATCAAATTATTTGGTGGCGTAGTAGCGTACAGTCCATAGTCTTACGAGACTTGCAGGTTCCCTTAAGTATCTGCAGTTGACTGCAAGCATTGATAATCGTGACACGAAATGTAGGTTTATAGTATCTGCATACCGTACGTGAGTAGCACTGTGCATGCTTTACATGGCTAGCTAATATGATACTACTAATATTAGATACTTCTAATATGATACTACTAATATTAGATAGGTGAAGGCACGGTAGCCCCCCCAACCCCAACTCCAACTCCAACACACGGCGTAGTGGCGTACATTCCTTCGTCTCACGAGACTTGCCGGTTCCCCTTAGTATATGCAGTTGACTGCAAGCATCGTATGTATGTTACAGCCCAGGGATAGGCCAAGTACCGTACGCGCCTTAAGTATTGGCAAACGGTTTGGCAAACGACCCTTTGCCAAACCGGATTATGGATCCAGCTTGAGGCCACTCCAGGTGGTTGGGCTTTGCCAACCACCTGGAGTGGTCTCAAGCTTACGGTTACCATGGTACTTTGCAGTACCATGGTGCAGTACCATGGTACCATGGTGGTTGGCCTTTGTAGTTTTCCGGAGTATGTGCAGAGCACAGAGACGAGGGGAAGACGGTAAGGATAAGATCTTTACAGTTAGATAAGCATTCGATCAATGCGCTAGGAGAGAGTACTGGGATGCCGCGGTACCTCATGGTACCGGCATCAGTGTCCGTGCCATAGCTGGCAGCGGCACAGCAGTACAGTGCTACAGGGAGGAGTCCTGTGCACTCTAAGTCACTCTAGGTGAGCCGGTGAAACCCGGTGAATAACATCCCCCCCAATTCCTGGTATTCTTCATTCTGGAGAATTCCGGGAATTAGAGGAGTTAAAAGAGAGGAGGCACAGGAGTATCCTGTGGGACAGGGTGTCTGCTCTGGTCAAAATGTAAAATAGAAGAAAGCAGACAATCAAGTTGCAATCAATCAATATCTAGGAAAAGTCTGTCCCATGTCCAGGAGTCCAGGATTGAAGTCGCAGAGGTGACTGGTGGAAAGTCAAATCTAAAATGCTACAAGGGAAGCCATGTAAGCTTATCATCTATCAACTGCTGGCTAGCTACTGGGTCAGAGGATCAAATGTCATCGACTGGGTATGGGATCTGGTAGAACCCATCTCTCTTAAGCCTAGTTGTGATGGCCTGGTGCAGGTCATCCCACAGGTCAGCTGTAGGGTCAGAGTGGAAGACAGGAGGGCAGAAGTTGAGTATGAAACAGTCTTGCTGATTCCAGGGCATGATGGCATCATCAACGTAGATCAGGATAGGGCTGGGCTCTCCATCTGTCCTGATCTGATGGGATTGCAGGAGGAGTCCTGGCTGTCTGTGTGCTGCATTGCAGTAGGCACTGACCATGGCTGCCTGCAGGCATATGGTCCACTTCAATCTATCCTTCATGCTGGCTGAGCAGGTGTCATACTTATATATGAGAGTGGCTAGCAGCTTGGAGTGCAAGTGGATAGGGCTAATAACTGGTGCACGATTGGTGGGCATATCCTGTTCTCTCCAGATTTGGTGTGGAAGGGACCTCAGGTACTTGTACCTTGCATAGAAGTCGTGGATCAGGGTGTATAAGGGGACCCTGAGCATGTTGACTATGCAGGGTGGGGTGGGCAAGAACACATGTGATCTAGTATTTCCATCAGTTCTCCTAGGGGGTAGTACCCCTCCCTGTGGTTCTCAAGGGTGTAACTAATGGCAGACATGTGGGCATTGTTCTGTATGTCAGCTTGGGAACCTGGTTCTGAGGTGGGAGGTGTGCTACCTGGTGAGAAGTTTGTGATGCCAGTGGGGGTCATGGTTTGGAGGAGTATGTCCTCTTGGAACAGGGAAAGGATGGCAGTTGTCAACTCTGCAGGTTTATCTTCTGCTGGCTCTACTGGGGGCTCTGCTGGTGGTTCAACTGCTGGCTGTACTGGTGCCTCTACTGATAGTTCTACTGGTGGCTTTACTGGTTGTTCTACTGGTGGCTCTACTGGTGGCATGACTGGTGGCTGTGCTGGTAGCTCTACTGCCGGCTCTACTGGTGGCTGGATAGTCTTCTGGCTGGCTACAGATGGATATCTCTTCTTATAGATCTCTAGCATTGATGCTTTCATGCTGGCCAGCTGTTGGTCAACATTTATGGCATCATCATCCTTGCTACAACTAGGGGCACTATCTGGCAGGACTTCTACATAACCTGCTTCTCTGTGACAGTCTGACCAGTACAGGCAGTTTGGGGAAGGCTCACCATTTGATTTCTGCTGGTACTGGACAGTGGCAGGAGCTCTATGGGGTGCTGGAGGCACTAGTACAGGAGGACCTGTTAGCTTGGGCTTGAGAAGGGTGTCCAGGGGTGGCTTATGGGCCAAGTTGGTGCCTGGTGAGGGGCACTGTTTAGAGGCATGTCCAAATCCATCACAGTTCCAGCAAGTTATATCTGGCTTTCTCTTATCTCTCTTCCTGGTACGGCTGGGGGAAGCAGGGGCAGGGCTTGTGGAGGGAGGTATAGCAGGATCAGCAGAGGTGGAGGGAGGGGAGGAGACAGGAGCTGGTGTAGAGGGAGGAGGAGGAGGAGAAGCTGGAGGTGGTGATGGAGGAGGAGGAGGAGCTGGAGATGACGATGAAGGAGGAGGAGGAGGAGATGCCAGTTCATTGAGGCGGTCTGCAGAGTCCTTGAACCGTTGAGTCCACTTAGCTCTTCCTGCCGGGCATAAATGGTGTACCATGACGTTAGGGTTCAGGTACCATGGGTCAACTGGGCTGTCTTGGTCTGGGTGATCAGTAGGCTTGGGGTAGAATACATCTGTGGTATAGACTCCCCCCCTTGCATTGTTGTGGCAGACCAGGACAGACTGGAGTGGCGGGCCAGGCTCATCTTCCTGTCCTATGTCCTCTTGGGAAGGGAGGCATAGGGTAGCCTGGGAGTCATCCAAAGAAAGAGTAAGGGCATCATCTTGTCTCATCATAGCTGGGATGCTTATGAGTTGCATTGGGATGCCATTTTGTGGAATGATGAGTGGCATGGGATCACTATCAATGGGGCATATATGGACATCCTTAAGGGTTAGGATCAAGCCATTGTGTGCTTGGACGACAGCTGTGCATGTGGAAGAGGGCATACGTGGATGGGGATGTCCTGGGAAGAACACTGGGACTGGATGAGATAGAGGTATGATTCTGATGAGTGCATGCTTGTTATAGGTGAGGTGATGAATTGAATCAGAGCTGAGTACCCAGTCATGTGCCATGGGCTGGGAAGGGTAGAAACACATAATAGTAGTGCCAAGTGGGTGCTCAGAGGTGGTTGGATCAGAAGTAGCATCTTCATGGTCCTCACTACTGTGGGTTTTCTGCAAAGTGGGGGAATTTCCTATCTCTGAGACAGTGTGAAGGACAGGTGCAGGCTCAGAAGTAGGGTCTTGGTCTTGTTGGTCCCCACTACTGTGGGCATTCTGCAGAGTGGGGGTACTTCCTATCTCTCAGACAGTGTGCAAGACAGGGTGATCAGCAGGACAGGGCATGACACTGGAGATCTTACTTTAAATCAGGGTTTCACGCTCTTTGAGCATGTCCTCTTTCCACTCTGGATACCATCCAGGTAGATGAGCATCTGGATGGGCAGGTGGCACTGGAGGTGCAGATGCTTGGTCTGGAGGTGCAGATGCTTGGTCTTCAGGTTGATCAGATGATCCAGCAGGGTCATCTTCTCCAATCCAGAATTCCTGTCCCGCTGATGATGGGACACCAGTCGCAGTCGGCTGGTTTACAGGAGGCGGCCTGGAGGGGCCTGGAGGAGGTTGAGGTTGCTGTTCGTAGCGACCCTCTGCGATGTCCTTGAACCAGTTAGGGTCCTTCTCCAGGATCTTCTGTGCGCTCGCGCGGAGACTTGCCTTGAGTTTGGCGTCGTCCAAGGGGCAGAGGACAAGAGGATCATAGGGATTATGAGGCATCTTCGGTGGTGGAGGAGGAGCATCCACGAATGGCGGTGGTGGTGGCACATTCCGGTCAGAGGGGGACCTGGATGCTCGACGGATAGGAAGAGCTGCATTGCGATGGAGGGAGAGGCGAGAGAAGTTTAGAGATCTGATGGTTGTGGGAAGTGGAGTTTGGATAGGAGGATCTAGCATGAAACCTGATCCATACTCAGTTCTGAGGTAGCGCAAAGCAGACGCTGCATTGTTAGTGCGGTCACGCAGAACAGCAGCGATAGATGAGTGGACTGAGTCGCAAATGTGGGTCATAGCAATAAAGTTGCTTATGGCAGTGATATCACTGCTGGGCGAGGTGAAGTAGTGCATGCCGTCTTTTGGTTCTGAGAACGGAATGAAGTCTCTGTCACCATCAAGCACTGAGTGCCTGCAGAAGTTGTCCAGCATGGGGCTGGTCATGTCCTTGTACCAGGTAGCAAAGGTTTCAAGTGTTCCCTTACCGTCGAACTTGGGGTATTGCGGCGCATCCATGGCGAAGGTTAGGGGAAGGGCAAAGCTCAAGTAGGTGGGAAAGGCGGGATTAGGGAGTAGGAGATCTGAGTACGATAAAACTCGAGATCTGGGAACGGGTATTTGGGAAAGTTGCAAGCAACGGGGTTGGGTACGAGGAGGGTTTGGGGAAGGAAGGGTTGGGGTGAAGTCCAACTGTGCAGAGATCTGGAGGGTTTGATAGGTCAGGCGGTGGTTGAGAGACGGCTGAGGCTGCATAAGCAACGGGACGTGGGAGATGGGAAGGGGGTGGTGGGGGCGCAGTGGAGGTAGAGATTGTTGTCAGGGGGGGGGGGGGGGGGGGGGGGGGGGGGGGGGGGGGGGGGGGGGGGGGGGGGGTGAGAGGGGGGGGGTTTTGCTGGACGACAGCTTGATGCTCAATAGAGCAGGATGAGACCGGACACGCGGATGATATACCGCACAAGAGTGGTGTCCCAACGGGGAGGTTCTTGTCGGGTGGAGCTTTCTTCACTCCTTTCAATTGATTCACTCCGCGCGACAACAATCAAAATGCCCTTCAGCTCGGAATACCGTCGAGCAAGGACAATCTAAAGCGAAGGGACCGTAACCTGTAGTTTTCCGGAGTATGTGCAGAGCACAGAGACGAGGGGAAGACGGTAAGGATAAGATCTTTACAGTTAGATAAGCATTCGATCAATGCGCTAGGAGGAAGTACTGGGATGCCGCGGTACCTCATGGTACCGGCATCAGTGTCCGTGCCATAGCTGGCAGCGGCACAGCAGTACAGTGCTACACCTAGAGTGCACTCAAGTCACTCTAGGTGAGCCGGTGAAACCCGGTGAATAACAGCCTTTGCCAACCACTTGGAGTGGTCTCAAACTTACGGTTACCATGGTACTTTGTAGTACACCGGGTTGGATTTTTTAACCTCTCTCTGGACCAGATGGGCACATATGTAATTCCCCGTGTGCTGGAAAAAGAACTCTTAGCTCTTGAGAAAAAAGGGTCCAAGATTCCCATCCCCTTATGACAGTCTATAATTGTTTTTATCGTACATGGCTCCAGCACTTTGGCTAGCTGGAGCCATGTACCGAACTGTCTACTAAGCCCTAGCAAGTTAAAAGTTCCTGATTTGAATTGATACATGGTTTCATTTTCAGCAAGCTTGGGCAGACTGCTTTGTGAACAAGTACTTGACCTTGAACTTGGTTACATGGCTCCAGCCAGCAATTTAGCTGGCTGGAGCCATGTACCGGTGTGGCTACTAAGCCCTAGCAAGTTTAATGCTCCTGATTTGAACTGTTGCATGGTTTTATTGCAAGCTTGGGCAGACTCCTTGGTGAACATGTAACAATAACATGTAAGTAAAAAGACCCTTTGCCAACTGAATGTCAGGTATGAACTTGAGTTAGTCAAAGCCGTAGACCCCTTTGCCAAGTTAGTTTTGCCAAGTTTTTCTGATACCCACTTTTAGGGGGAAATGGCATTTGCCCACACTTAATCTTGCCAATACTTAAGGCGCGTATGGGTAGGCTAAAGGGACTTGCCCAACCGTGATAGGAAGGGCTTAAAATGAAAAAGTATTGATAAACTGAACCCCAAACAATCGTCATACTGATGGGTGGCCTAAGCTCTTGCTACAGTGATCATTTCTGCAAGCATGGATAATGATGGCACGAAATGTATAGTTGGTTGCGAACGCTCTGTTCAATTTCAGGGGGGAGAAGACGAACTTCATTACCTTGACGGGAGATGAAGGTGTTGGGCTCCCTAAGTCAGCCTGTAAACCACAGTCCCACACAGCTACTCCGCTGAGTCAGATACTTAGAAGTCTCAAAGACTGAGTACCGTAACCAGATCAAGAATAAGGGCGCCTGGAGGCGCGTCCCGAAAGAAATGATTCGAATCCTTTGTTGTGAATTAATTAATTTTTATTTTATTTATTTATTTAATTTTATAGTAACTTGAAATAATTTAAATTCAATTAATTCTATGGCATAAAAGTCATTTCAACGTCTTCACATTTTTTTGTCTACGTGTGTCTATTGTGAGTACCGTAACCTGACCAGAATCAACGGATTCCTGGATGTCTACCCACAAAACTCTCTCATAATTAATCTGCGCATCCCGCAAGTGAGTCGACAGAAAGTTTTGGGCACACCAAAGGGCTTCAAACGAAAAATCAAAGATGAACTGCCCCCCAAACAAAACTGAATACAATACAGAAGACAACATTGGCTGATCAAGTGAACGCACCCACGAGCGCACACAACTACGCAAGCCATATTTCAATATTTGTCTGTCAAGATGAGGTGAGTAGTAACTTGCATCCTCTGTGCCGCTGGTATGTGCAGGGGTACCCACCGTTCTACCATGGGTGAACAGACCACAGTCAGCAGACAACCATCAACCATTGCACAATTGCAGGGAGCTGGAAGTTGTCCTGCCTCTCTGCCAGCCTGTCAGCCAGTCACGTGCCGGGCAGGCGGTCACGACAGAGGTGAGGGCTAGCTAGCCCCTGGTGCTAACGATTGAGCTCGAACCAGTGAGTTCGCTCTGCTTCTGATAAACCCACCCGCTTTTGGATCCAAGTTCACGAGCGCGGTAGCTGTACTCAAGATCTGATGCCTGCATGATTCGATGCCAATTCAGCGCAAGCTCATTCATTTCGAGCTCATTCAGCTCAAAAAGCATGGAAAAACATGACCAGTCCTACACCCACAGCCTAGTCCCTAGTCCCTAGTCTTGCCCCGCTTTTTACTACTCACGCGCTTTATCTCACACGCTGCTTTGCAACAAGGTTGTTACTGGGCGACAATCTTCCGGGAGGAGAAAAAACGCAAGACCCGCTGGCTTGGCTTTAGAGCACTGCAAGGATGACGAGGAGCGCATCGACGATGTCTGCCCTCAGAGCTAGTGCTGGTGGGTTCACCTTGCTGCATGGTGATGGGTAAAGCTGAGGCACCAGCGCCCTCCTGGGCTCCGAATGTGTTGTATGGGAGCATGGTTAGGTGTGATGTGGTGTGTCAGTGTCAGCACTGGCAAGCATTCTGGTGCCTTGCTACACTCCAAATAAGCCCTGCTGCACTCCAAGTGTGATGTGATGTGTGATGCGATCTACCCTGCTGCGCTCCAAATGTGTGTGATGTGATGTGCCCTACTGATATGTGTAATGTGATGTGCCCTGCTGTTATGTGTGATGTGATGTGCCCTGCTGATATGTGTGATGTGTGATGTGCCCCGCTGATATGTGTGATGTGTGATCTGTGATGTGATGTGCCCTGCCGATATGTGTGATGTGTGATGTGCCCTGCTGCACTCAAAATGCGATGTGGTGTGTGATGTGATGTGTGATGTGCCCTGCTGCACTGGGAGGTATGTGGCGACTTCCTGTACTGCCGCGAGTGGGAACCTCTCCATCATACCCTACCCCTGCACATGCCCTTCCCTTCCCTTCCCGCTCATCTCCCACAATACCTACCCCCCCTGCACATGCCCTACCCTGACCTTCCGCTCACCTCCCACCACACCCTACCCCCCTGCACATGCCCTACCCTTCCTTCCCGCTCACTCCACCACCACACCCTACCCCCTGCACATGCCCTTCCCTGCCTTCCCGCTCACCTCCCATCACACCTACCCCCTGCACATGCCCTTCCCGTCCTTCCCGCTCACCTCCCACCATACCCTGCCTCCCTGCACATGCCCTTCCCCGCCCTTCCCGCTCACCTCCCACCCTACCCTACCCCCCTGCACATGCCCTTCCCTGCCCTTCCTGCTCACCTCCCACCAAACCCTAACCACCCTGCAGTCGGAGATTGGGAGGTATGTGGCGACTTCCTGTACTGCCGCGAGCAGCTGTACGATATGAGCTGGGAGGAAGTGGACCTGCGCAGTAAGCGGTACGCTATCAATCTTAAGCAGCAGTACAATGACCAATAAGTGAATGGGGTCGGCATCACCTCAAGGCTAGACAGCATGCCGTGATTGTACAACTGAATGCCAATTGATTGCCAACTGATTGCACAACTGATTGCACAACTGATTGCCACCTGATTGCAAAACTGATTGCCAACTGATTGCCAACTGATTGCCAACTGATTGCACAACTGATTGCCACCTGATTGCCAGCTGATTACCAACTGATTACACACCTGATTGCCAACTGATTACCAACTGATTACTCATCTTATTTCCAGCTACCAACCGATTGCCAACTGATTGCTTACTGATTGCCACCTGATTGCTTACTGACTGCCAACTGATTTCCAACCAATTTCCAACTGACTTCCAACCGATTACCAACTGATTTCACACCTTATCGCAACTGATTATCAACTGATTACACATCTGATTTACAACTACCAACTGACTGCCAACTGATTGCTTACTGGCTGCCAACTGATTACACAACTGATTACCAACTTCTTCAGAGTGTGCTGTGCCGCCTATGTCCCATCGCCATCCCATATCCCATCCCATATCCCATCCCATATCCCATTGCCATCCCAGATTCCATCGCCACAGTAAGAGATGAAAGGCCGTGGCACCCACCCACAACCACAACTACCCACACGCGAACACATACACACATTGTCTCTCATACGATATCGAGGCCATGGCCATCACCTCTTCCAGCCGCATGCCCCCCCCCCCCCCACCCCCCCACCCCACCCCCACCACACACACACTGCCCTCCTCCCCTCCTTCCTCAGTGTGTGCTCTGCCGCTATTGAGGTCTTATCGCCACGGCCAGAAGTACGAGATGATATCAAGGCCATGGCATCACCTCTTCCAGCAGCATGCGCCCGTTGTCCACCCCCCACCCACACCCACAACTTCACACCCAAAACACCACACTCCCCCCTATCCCCCTTGCCTCAGTGTGTGCTGTGACCGCCTACGGGGGTCCATCGTCACATACAAGACGAGAGCAAGGCCATGGTCATCACCTCTTCAGCAGCAGCATGCGCCCCACCGTCCACCCCCCACACCCACACCCACACACACCCACACTCCTCCCCTATCCCCCCTTCCTCAGTGTGTGCTGTGCCGCCATACGGGGGTCCCATCGTCACCAATACAAGCAGTCGAGAGCAAGGCGTGGTCATCACCTCTTCCAGCAGCATGCGCCCCACCGTCCGTCCCCCCCCCGCGACACACCCCCCACACCACCCCCCCCCCTATCCCCTTCCTCAGTGTGTGCTGTGCCGCTACGGGGGTCCCATCGTCACCATATCACTAGACGAGAGCAAGGCCGGGTCATCACCTCTTCCAGCAGCATGCGCCCCCCGTCCCCCCCCCCCACACACACATCCACACCCACACCACACTCCCCCTATCCCCCCTTCCTCAGTGTGTGCTGTGCCGCCTACGGGGGTCCCATCGTCACATACAAGCGACGAGAGCAAGGCCGTGGTCATCACCTCTTCCAGCAGCATGCCCCCCCCCCCACCCCACCCACCCACCCCCACCACCCACCCACACTCCACCTATCCCTCCTTCTCTCAGTGTGTGCTGTGCGCCTATTGAGGTCCCATCGTCACCATACAAGACGAGAGCAAGGCCGTGGTCATCACTCTTCCAGCAGCATGCGCCCCCCCCCCCCACACACACACTCTCCTCCCCCCCCCCCCCTTCCTCAGAGTGTGCTGTGCCGCCTATGGGGGTCCCATCGCCACTGTACGAGATGAAAGCAAGGCTGTGGTCATCACCTCGTCCAGCAGCATGCGCCCCCTCATTCGAATCTTCAGCGCAGCAGGGATAGAGCTGGGGTCGTGCTGTGGGAGAGAGGACGCGCATTCTAGATGGGGTGGAGCTCTAATAGAGCTGGCAGTGGTGGAGGAGAGTGCAAGGTGAGTGCCCGGAGTAGGCAGTAGCGTTTGTATTTGTATAAATAACTCAAAACTGGGCTGGGTGCTGTGGGGCAGAGGTCACGTACTAGACTGGGGGTGGAGCTCAAAATCTAGAGCTGGCGGTGGTGGAGCAGAGCGCCAAGGTGAGTGCCTGAGCGGATGATTATTTTTATGTAACAAAAGATGTAAATAAATCCCGGATACATCCTGAATAAACAGATTAAAAAAAGAATTCAAACCTAGAGCCCGCAGTGGTGGAGGAGAGCGCAAAGGTGAGTGCCCGGAGTAGGCAGTAGCGTTTGTATTTGTATAAATAGCTAATAACTGGGCTGGGTGCTGTGGGAGAGAGGGCGCATTCTAGACTGGGGGTGGAGCTCTAACCTAGAGCTGGCAGTGGTGGAGGAGAGTGCCAAGGTGAGTGCTAGGTGTAGGCAGTAGCGTTTGCATTTGTATAAAGAACTAAAAACTGGGCTGGGTGCTGTGGGAGAGAGGGCGCATTTTAGATTGGGGGTGGAGCTCAAAGCCTAGAGCTGGCGGTTGTTGAGGAGAGCGCAAAGGTGAGTGCCTGAGCAGACAATTATGTTTAAACAACGATAAATATATATAGTAAGACCTGAATAGACCTGATATAAAAAGAATACAAAAGGAAATTCAAACTGGAGCTGGCAGTGGTGGAGGAGAGCGCCAAGGTGAGTGCCCAGGGTAAGCAGTACCTTTTTAATGTTTTGTAATGATAACTAAAACTGGCCACCACCTATCCCCATTACTACTGCCACTCACTACTGACCCACCACCACTGTACCACCACTACCGTATCCACCACTACCACCTTTACGGGCCCTGTTCACGGTTTGGGGGAATCACTAGACACTGCCGACCACCAACTGGAATGGAAACCTTTACTGTGATAGGCTAATAGACATACCGACCTGTCCTGACGACTACCAAAGTAGACTAGGTCAAATCACAGGTACTACCAACACTTATAAGATAAGAGAAAATGTTGGGGATGACCTGACCCTAGGGTTTAACCAAACCACTTCACACTCCATTATGTACACGATTCCACTAATGTTGGCAAACCGTTTTTCACATCGGAGAGAACCATAACAGTACGAAAACAAATTGGATGGCGCCATTACCAACCACCACAGCCATGACTAAAACCACCACTACCACCACCACACCACACCTACCACCACCACCACATCACACCACTACCACACCACCACCCCTCAGGTCCTGGGTCTTCTCATGCAGACGGCGAGATGCATCACTGCATCCTGCACCACTATCGCCATTACTAACCCCCCCCCCCACCTCACCACCAACATCACCACCACCACCAATCCAGGTCCTGGTCTTCTCCATGCACGGCGAGAAGCTGCGTGAGTTCAACTCTAGGTGCTGAGCTCGTGGAGCGAGAGGGCGTGAAGGAGGTGTGTGTTCATGGGGAGGGCATGGTAGTGCTGACCAAGAGCAACCGGCTGTGGGCCGTGTCCAACATCCAGGCGCCTCGGGTGATGGCGATGGCGGAGGTACCGGGCTTGGCGACTGCGTCAGGGGTGGAGAGCGTTCCCAAGTGCTGTCTGGCGGTGGTGGATGCAAGGGCGACCCTCTCTGGAAGTATTGAGGTGAGTCTGGGGGTGGTGTGGAGCTGGGTAGGGTGGTGTGGGGGGGAAGGGGCTGGGTGGGGGTAGGGGTGGGTCTTGGGAGGGGCTGGGTGGGGTTGGGGAGGGTGGGCAAATGAGGCTGTGGCTAAGGCTGAGACCTGAGGTTGAAGTGGGGAGGGTTGAGGGGAGGTGACGATGGTGGACGTGCCAGGGGTGGCGACTGCGTCAGGGGTGGAGAGCGTTCAGTGCTGTCCTGGCGGTGGTGGAATGCAAGGGCGACCCTCTCTGGAAGTATTGAGGTGAGTCTGGGGGTGGGGTGAGGTTGGGGGTAGGGGTGGGGGTGGGGTGGAGCTGGGTAGGGGTGGTGTGGGGTGGGAAGGGGCTGGGTAGGGGTGGGGTGGGGTGGGGGTAGGGGTGGGTCTTGGGAGGGCTGGGTGTGGTGGGGGAGAATGGGCTGAGGCTGTGGCTGAGGCTGAGGCTGAGGTTGAAGTGGGGAGGGTTGAGGGGGAGCTGACGATGGTGGACGTGCTAGGGGTGGCGACTAGTAGGGGTGGAGAGCGTTGCCAAGTGCTGTCTGGCGGTGGTGGATGCAAAGGCGACCCTCTTCTGGAAGTATTGAGGTGAGTCTGGAGTGTGGGGTGGGGCTGGGGTGGGGTAGGATGGGTTGGGATGGGGAAGGAGAGGGGTGGGGCTGGGCTGGGAGGTTGGCTTGGTCAGGGTGGGGTGAGGTAGGGAGGGGCTTTCGGTGGAAGGGGGGGGGGGGGGGGGGGGGGGGGGGGGGGTAGGTCTGCTGTCTGCGGCTTGGCTTGGCTTTGCTTGGTCGGGGGGGGTGGGGTGGGGTGGGGGTGGGGAGGGGCTTGGAGGGAGAGGGGGTAGGTCTGGGTGGGGTTGGGCGGGCTGTGGCTTTGATCGGGTGGGCTGGTGGGTTGGGAGGGGCTGGGGAGGTGAGGGGGGGTAGGCCTGCGGCTTGGCTGGCTTGGTCGGGGTGGGCTGGGTGGGGTGGGGGTTTGGGAGGGGCTTGGAGGAGGGTGGGGGTTAGGCATTGGGTGGGGCTTGGGCTTTGGCTTTGATCAGGGTGGTGCTGGGGTAGGGTGGCGCGTTGGAGGGGTGCTGGGGAGGGATGGGGGGGTAGGCTGCGGCTTGGGCTTGGCTTGTCGGGGTTGGGGGGTGGGCTGGTGGTGGGTGGGAGGGCGTGGGTGAGGGGTGAGTTAGGTGCGGCTGAGGCTGGAGTGGGGTATTGGGTGATGGTGAGGGGGTCAGGCCAGGGTAGGGTGGAGGGGGGGGGGGGAGTGGACAGGGTCTGCCGCTCCCGGCAGCATTGAGGTGAGGCTGGATTTGGTCTACAGGCTGAGGCTCCAGTCTGGGTCTGGTCTGGTGAGGAGTGAGGGAGGTGAGGTTAGGACCCCCCCCCACCCACACACACTATTATCATTCACCCGCCCTTTCACCCACTATTAACCACCCTTACCCTAGCTTTTATTACTACCTTTACCCACCCCTTTTTACCCACCCTTTACCACCAGCTTAAACCTCTCTTTTCCCACCTATTGCCACGCCTTTTACCCCCAACCCCCCCCCCCCATTCACCCTCTGAACCCCCCCCTGGTCAAACCCTAGACCCCAGTTCTGACCATGCTGTGGCTTTCATCCTCCCCCCCCCCCCCCCCCCCCCAAACTCCACACCTCCACCCCCCCAACTCCACCCCCCCCCCTCACCCCCACCCCACCCACTCAATCCCCCCACCCACCCCCTGCAACGGTCCTCTTTCCTTACTCCACGGTGTGTGCATATTGGATCGAGGAACACCACTGGACCCGACCGCTTGCCCCACCTCCCCCCCCCCCCCCCCCCACACACACACACACACACACACACACACTTTCACCTACGCCTTACACGACCCCACCCCCCCACCCCCCTCACCGCCCACCCCACCCCACCCACCCACACCCAGGTCCTCCTTGCCTGTGGCTCCACGGTGTGGCAAGTGGACGAGGAGACCGCTACCGACCACCGACCCGCCTCGCCCCCCCACCCCCCCCCTCAACCACCCACGCCCACCAACTCATCCACCCCCACCCAACCCTCACAGGTCTTCTGCCTGTGGCTCACGGTGTGGCAAGTGGACAAGGAGACACACCACTGGACGCACCGACCACTTGCCCCCCCCCCCCCCCCCCACACACACACACAACACACTGGTTCACCAAAGCCTTCACCGCCCCTCCCCCCACCACCCCCAACACACAACACACACACACACAGGTCCTTCTTGCCTGTGGCTCCAGTGTGGCAAGTGGACGAGGAACGCCACTCGGACTCACCTGACCGCGATGGGCTCCGTCCCCCCCTCCCCCCCCCTCCCCCCCCCACACCCACCCCACCCACGCACTCCACACCCACCGTCCACACCATCCACACCACCCACCTCCACGACACACACACAGCACACACACAACACAAACTTCACATACGCCTCACCCCCGCCAACACTACACACCCAGGTCCTCCTGCCTATGGCTCCATCGGTGTGGCAAAAGTGGACGAGGAGACCGACACTGACCCACCGAGGCCGCTTGCGCCCCC
>JAJSRW010001423.1:0-63853 GCA_022414725.1 Microglena sp. YARC | reverse complement strand
TGACTGTAGGACAAGTCGACACTACCGGCCTACAGACTCAGTATAAGAAAAAAGAGATGAGAAATCCTCCCCCTCCCCCCCCCCCCCCCCCCCCCCCCCCCCCCCCCCCACACAACACATCTTACACCACTTCAACACACACACCACTTTCAACCACACTCACCTTATCTTCATCCAGTACTAAGGACCAAGCGTTGACACCTACCGGTACAGACTTCAAGGTATAAGAATTAAATGCCTCCCCCTCCCACCCCCCCCTCCCACCCCACCGCCACCCACCACCCCACCCCAACACACACATACAACACATCCACCACAACACACACACTCAAAAAACACACTCCTCTAATCTCATATAAGTATGTAGAGACAAGTTCTCCACCTAACCGGTAACAGAGAGCCCAGTAGAAGAGAAATCCCCCCCCTCCCCCCCCCCACCCCCCCACCCCCCACACACACATACAACACCCTCTCACACACAAAAAACACGACTCAAAACACACACTCTCTTAAATCTCATCGGACTGAAGGACAAGGTTGACACCTACCGTACAGCCTCAGGTAGAAAAGAGGAAATCCTCCCCCTCCCCCCCCCCCCACACACACATCACCCACTCACACACACACACCCCTCAAACACCACCACCCCTAATCTTCACAATCCATATGAAGGACAAGGCTGGACAACCTACCAATACCAGACTCAGGTAGACGAGAAATAATCCCCCCACCCCCCCCCCCCCAAATCCCACCCCCCCCCCCCCCCCCACCCCCCCCACACACACATACACACACTCACACACACACAACACATCAAAACACACACTCTCTAATCTCAATCAGGTACTAACAGTTGACACCTACCGTACACGAGCTCAGGTAAAGAGAAACCTCCTCTCCCCCCCCACCCACCCCACCCCACCCCCAATCCCCCCACCACACATACACACACTCACCGCAGCACAACAAAACACAACACTCAAAACACACACTCTCAATCTCATCAGACTGAAGGACAAGTCACACCTACTACCGTACAAGCCAGTAGTAAAGAAAGGAAAATCCTCCCTCCCTCACCCCCCCTGACACACACACATAACACACAACTCACACACACACACACTACTCAAAACATCACACTCTCTAATCTCTCAGGGGTACATGTAAGGGACAAGGTTTGAACACCCTACCACGTTTACAGATTCATGTCGAAGAGAAATCTCTCCCCACCCCCCCTTCACCCCCCCCCCCCCACACACCCCACACAACATACACACACTTACACACACACACACACACACACACCACAAAACACAACACACTCTCTCATCTCATCAGTACTGAAGACAAGGTTACACCTACCTTTAGCAGCGCCAGCTCCATGTAGAAGAACAACTCCCTCCCCGCCCCAACCACCCCCCCCCACACCCCACCCCCCACCCAACCCAACACACAATACCAAACTACAACACACTCACCCCACCACACCACACACCACACACACACTAAAAGACACACACTCTCTCAATCTCATCAATGGTTAGATGCTCACAAATGGACACAAGCCTACCCGGTACCAAGAGTCAAGGCCTAGAAAAAGAAAGAAATCCTCCACCCCACCCCAACCCACCCTCCGCCCTCACCGCCCGTCCCATTCAAACCCCCCGCCCACTAAAGAAAAACCCCCCCACCACCACCCACCGCCCCCACACGCAACCCATCAGTACTTAAGACAAGTTGACAGCCTTTAGCATAGCCACTCCCCCCTCCCCCAACCCCCCTACCCCCCACCAACACACATACCACCACACTCACCGCACACACACTGCAAAACACACACTCTCTAACTCTCATCAATTACTGAAGACCCAAGTTACACCTTTTACCGTACAGAGCTCATGTAGAAGAAGATTAAATCCTCCCCCCCACCACCCTCACCCCCCCCACACACACACACACATACACACACGGCAGACAGCACACACACACACCACCACTCAAAACACCCACACTTCTCTAATCTCATCAGTATTGAATACAAGGTTGACACTACCGGTACAGTGCTAACGTAGAAAGAAATCCTCCCTTCCAACCCCCCCCACCCCACCCCACCCCACACACACATACACACCCACACAGACACACGCACACACTCAAAACAACACACTCTCTATCTCATCAGGTACTGAAGGACAGGTTGACACCACGCGGAACAAGCTCAGTTTAGAAGAGAAATCCTCTCCCCGCCCCCCCCCCCACCCCAACACACACATACACTCACACACACACACACTCAAAACACACACTCTCTATCTCATCAGGCTACTGAAGGACAAGGTTGACACCTACCGGTACAGCTCAGGTAGTAAATAAAAGAGAAACTCCCCCCTTCCCCCCCCCCCCACAACACACATACCACACACTTCATCATACACAACACGTTCAAAACACACACTCTCTAACTTCATCATACAAGACAAGGTTGACACTACCGGGTACAGAGCTCAGGTAGAAGAGAAATTCTCCCTCAAAATCCCCTTACCACCATCAACCACCCCGCAAACACCACTCTCTAATCTCACACACACTACCCGTACAGACATCACATCACACCTCACACACACACACACACTCAAAACACACACTCTCTAATCTCATCAGTACTGAAGACAAGGTTGACACCTACGGTACAGAGCTCAGGTAGAAGAGAAACCTCCCCCCCCCCACCCCCCCCCACCCCCACCCCCCCCCACACACACATACACACACTCACACACACGCACACACTCAAAACACACACTCTCTAATCTCATCAGGTACTGAAGGACAAGGTTGACACTACCGTACAGAGCTCAGGTAGAAGAGAAAATCTCCCCCTCCCCACCCCCACCCCCCCCCACATACACACACATACACACACTCACACACACACACACTCAAAACACACACTCTCTAATCTCATCAGGTACTGAAGGACAAGGTTGACACCTACCGGTACAGAGCTCAGGTAGAAGAGAAATCCTCCCCTCCCCCCCCCCCACCCCCACACACAACACATAACACACTCACACACACACACACTCAAAACACACACTCTCTAATCTCATCAGGTACTGAAGGACAAGGTTGACACCTACCGGGTACAGAGCTCAGGTAGAAGAGAAATCCTCCCCCCTCCCCCACCCCTCCCCCCCCACCCCACACACACACTACACACACTCACACACACACACACTCAAAAACACACACTCTCTAATCTCATCAGGTACTGAAGGACAAGGTTGACACCTACCGGTACAGAGCTCAGGTAGAAGAGAAACTCCCCCTCCCACCCACCCCACCCCCCACCCCACACACATACACACACTCACACACACACACACACTCAAAACACACACTCTCTAATCTCATCAGGTACTGAAGGACAAGGTTGACACCTACCGGTACAGAGCTCAGAAGTAGAAGAGAAATCCCTCGCCCCTCCCCCCCATCCACACACACATACACACACTCACACACACACACACTCAAAACACACAACACTCTCTATCAAGGTACTGAAGGACAAGGTTGACACCTACCGGTACAAGAGCTCAGGTAAGAGAAATATCCCCCTCCCCTCCCACCCCCCCCCCCCACCCCACCTCACACACACACACACACACTCAAAACACACACTCTCTAATCTCATCAGGTACTGAAGGACAGGTTGACACCCTACCAGGTACAGAGCTCAGGTAGAAGAGAAATCCTCCCCCTCCCTCACCCCCCCCCCACCCCCCCACACACACATACACACACTCCTCACACACACACCCACTCAAAACACACTCTCTAATCTCATCAGGTACTGAAGACAAGTTGACACCTACCGGTACAGAGCTCAGGTAGAAGAGAAATACAAACGTGTACTCTCTCTCTCTCTCTCTCTTCTCTCTCTCTTCTCTCTCTATATATATATATATATAATATATATGTGTGTGTGTGTTAAGCCATATGAAAAGGAGAAAGCCACCCTGAGTGTGGCGTTGCAGGAGCGAGCTTTATAAATAAATCAGTTAATAGATAAGTGAACTAATTAATTAATCGATAAATAAGTAAATGTTACGCCATACTATAGGAGGAGGAGAATGCCGACCCGAGTTTTGCGTTGCAGGAGCGAGCTTTATAAAGACATGAATACAAAATGACATGGTACGCAATATGAAATGGAGAATGCCACCCTGAGTGTGGCATTGCAGGTGCGAGCTTTATATCAATTAAACCCGAATCAAACAAAACAAAACAAAATCTCTTCTTCTATGTACCAGATCCCAACCAGGAGGACACGCCGACACCTAAACCCTAAACCAAATCAAGCCAAACCAAATCAAACCAAACCATGTATATTCTTCTATGTACAGGATCCCAACCAGGAGGACAAGCAGACACCTAAACCCTAAACCCGAAACCAAATCAGACCCTACCAAAACCAGATCTCTTCTTCTATGTACAGGATTCCAACAAGGAGGACAAGCAGACACCTAAACCCGAAACCCGAAACCAAATCAGACCCTACCAAAACCAGATCTCTTCTTCTATGTACAGGATTCCAACCAGGAGGACAAGCAGACACCTAAACCCGAAACCCGAAACCTAATCAGACCGAACCAAAACCAGATCTCTTCTTCTATGTACAGGATCCCAACAAGGAGGATAAGCAGACACCTAAACCCGAAACCCGAAACCAAATCAGACCCTACCAAAACCAGATCTCTTCTTCTATGAACAGGATCCCAACCAGGAGGACAAGCAGACACCTAAACCCGAAACCCGAAACCAAATCAGACCCTACCAAAACCAGATCTCTTCTTCTATGTACAGGATTCCAACAAGGAGGACAAGCAGACACCTAAACCCGAAACCCGAAACCTAATCAGACCGAACCAAAACCAGATCTCTTCTTCTATGTACAGGATCCCAACCAGGAGGACAAGCAGACACCTAAACCCGAAACCCGAAACCAAATCAGACCCTACCAAAACCAATCTCTCTTCTTCTATGCACAGATCCCAAACCGGGAGGACAAGCAGACACCTAAACCCGAAACCCGAAACCAAATCAGACCCTACCAAAACCAGATCTCTTCTTCTATGCACAGGATCCCAACCAGGAGGACAAGCAGACACCTAAACCCTAAAAAAAACTCTTCTCCTTCGTGCAGGATCCCAACCATGAGGACAGGTAGACACCTAAACTTTAATCCTAAACCCTAAATCAAACAATCAAAATCTCTTCTTCTTTGTATAGGAATCCCAACCATGAGGATAGCAGGCCTCGCCACGCTCCGGCATGAGCTTGAGCAGAAGCTAGCTATCTTGCGAGAGGCTGAGGCAAAGCTGGTAGGCACAGGGTACTTCGACCCATCCGCCTCCCCCTTTCCAAACATAGACCTCCCACCCTCCAAGGGCCCCTCTCGGTCTAGAGGCCCTCCCGGGGGGCGAGGAGACAACATTAACCGCTCCCTCCCAGCCTTGCCGCAGCCCCCCCAGTGGCATGGCACCACCACCCCCCATGCACTCCAGTTGTAACTTCAAGCGTTTACAGCATGGCCAGCTCCAAGAGGATTCCCTCCACATCTGGGGGGCATCCCTGTCCAAAGGGGGCTTTGGACACGGATGTCGCTCCACTGTCTTCGGCGCCCCAGACACGTACGCGTGGCCACGCCAAAATAACCGCACGGTGTGGAACGCATCCAACATCACCACCACTACGGGGCCCCCCTCCAAGTCGCGCAGCAGGACCTCCACCTCCGCTATCGGGGCCCCCCTCCCATCGCTCAGCAGGGACCTCCACCTCCGCTAGCGACTTCCCCCCTCCCAGTCGCGCAGGGGGCCTCGACCCCCCTCGTCCTGGCCCTCCCACCCAGCAGGGGGCAGCAGGTAGCAAGCCCGCCAGCAGGCAGGGGGCAGGTTTGAAGAACTCACTCGCGCGCCAATCTACCTAGGAGGCCTCGACGCCTATTCAAAAATGTGCTCTCGAGAAAATCGATGAAGGTCAGATCTGCCACAGGGACCTTAGAGGAGCTGTCAACCAACCCCACTGCCGTACCGGGACTGTACTCCAAGCGCCCCCCCCATGTGTTGGACTACATCCACCCTCACTCCAAGGAGGGTTCGGAGGTGGTGCCGGCCACAGCTGGCTCGGGGGCTGTGACTGCAAGCCGTGTGCAGAAGACTCTGGATGAGGAGGGAGCTGGCCAAGGACAGGAGGGAGGAGAGCCTGGGGAGGGACGAGGGGATGCCTCGGAAAGTGGACGACCTGAGCCTTCACCTGGTCAACCTGGACCTTCAACTGGCCCCAAGGCAGAGCTAGGGGCTGCCTCAGAATTTACCGGGAGGATGCCCAGCTGCATTCTATTGTGGCTGCAGAGGATGATAACAAAGTGGGGGGCCCTGGTAGTGCTGGCGCTGGTGTAGGTGCTGCTGCTGCTGCTGCTGCTGCTGCTGGTGGGGCTGGTGATGCTGGTGGGGCCAGTGATGCTGCTGTCGCTGCTGCTGATTCATCCTGACCACCACCACCACCTCCACCTCCACCTCCAACACCTCCAACACCCTCCACCTCCACCTCCAACACCTCCACACTCCAACACCTCCACCTCCACCTCCAACACTCCACCTCCAACACCAGACTAGTCTTCTGAGCGAGGCAGAGGATGGTGAGACAGTGGAGGAAGCTGTTTCTGCTGCTGTTGCTGCTGCTGATTCATCCTCACCTCCCCCCCCACACCACCACCTCCACCTCCACCTCCCCCACTAGACTAGTTTTCTGAGGGAGGAAGAGGATGGCGAGAACAGTGGAGGAAGCTGTTTTCTGCTGCTGTTTACTGATGATGATTCATCCTCACCTCCAACTCCAACTCCACCTCTACCACCTCCCCCCCCACCTCCACCACCTCCACCTCCACCACCAGACTAGTCTTCTGAGCGAGGCAGAGGATGGTGAGACAGTGGAGGAAGCTGTTTCTGCTGCTGTTGCTGCTGCTGATTCATCCTCACCTCCCCCCCTCCCACCACCACCTCCACTCCACTCCCCACCAGACTAGTTTTCTGAGAGGGGTAGGATGGTGAGACAGTGGGAGGAAGCTTTTCTGCTGCTGTTGCTGATGTTGATTCATCCTCACCTCCACATCCACCTCCACCTCCACCTCCACCTCCACCTCCACCACCTCCCCCCCCACCACCCACCACCTCCACCTCCACCTCCACCACCAGATAGTTTTCTGAGGGGGGGAGGATGGTGAGGCAGTGGAGGAAGCTGTTTCTGCTGCTGTGCTGATGATGATTCATCCTCACCTCCACCTCCACCTCCACCTCCACCACCTCCCCCACCACCACACCACCACCTCCACCTCCACCTCCCCACCAGACTAGTCTTCTAAGGGAGGGGGAGGATGGTGAGACAGTAAAGGAAGCTGTTTCTGCAGCTGTTGCTGCTGCTCATTCATCCTCACCTCCACCTCCACCTCCCCCACCAGACTAGTCTTCTGAGGGAGGGGAGGATGGTAAGACAGTGGATAAGGCTGTTGCTGCTGATTCATCCTCACCTCCCCCCCACCCCCCCCCCCCCCCCACACAACACCACCACCACCACCTCCACTCCCCCACCAGACTAGTCTTCTGAGGGTGGCGGAGGATGGTAAGATAGTGTGGAAGCTGTTGCTGTTGCTGCTGATGATTCATCCCACCTCAACTCAACCTCAACCTCAAACCTCAATTTCCTGCACCAGAAAGAAATGATAATGCCTGGTGGAGCGTTGTATCAAGGGAACCCCGTCTTACGGCAGTAGAGAACGGGCTGCTACTTAACCTTGACAGCGACCGCAAACACTCAAGTGCACCGGGAGGAATTCTAAACACGCACCAAATTATTCCAATAAGCTCTACCATTGAGCCATTCTATGACACAGGACTTGCACCGGAATAGGCTCGAGACACTTGGCCCCAAGGTGGTGCCAGGGTTTTCCCCCTCCGCTTTATAATGTGATCGCTACTTTTGACCCCGTATTCGCCCAAATCGCTGCTATATAAAATCAAAATGTGTTTGCCCCAAACAGCCCTATAAAGCTATACAAAGCTGTACAAATGCTGTCACTGGAGGAGGCCTAAAACTGTGAAGCTAAAAAACCACTTTCAGATTTGAAAAATAAGTCCCTGGTATCTGCCCCAGAGGGTCTCGAAAGCGATGCCACAGCTGCACCTAGCGTGCTACGTTGCAAGGGATGCTATGTTGGTTTTTTTTTGTGTGTGTGTGGGGGGGGGGCTATGTTGCAGGGGGTGCTCTGTTGTTTTTTGTTGTTGCTATGTTACAGGAGGTGCTATGTTTTTTTTCGGGGGGGGGGGGGGAGGGCTATGTAACTGCCTCCTTTGGGATTGCTTTGGGGCAAAATAAGCTGCTTGTAGTACCCCTAAGGCTAGTAGAGAGCCAGGTGCTACGTGGTGCGCGCTAGCATGCAAGGTTTTGGAGCCCGACTGCGCGATTGGCGCAGTTATTTAAACCCCATCTGGGCGCAGCGCGCAGATTTCCGTTTTCGGTTTAAAGTCAAAAGCGCAACCCAAAAGGAGGCAGTTGCGACAAAAGGGCAACCCATAATGACACAATGTAGTACCCTGGTTAGGAGATCCAGAGTGCTACGTCAAGACACTGGTTCCTTTCCATAAGACAAGCCCGGGTATGAGTAGAATCTATTGCCTCCTGTACCGGCATTCTTGCCACACGTCGCATGAAGGAGTCCCTCCTGCCTGGAGGGTGACACGTACTATGTCTGTCATGGTGACTTTCCCCAGCTGCGGCGTACAGGAGGGTCCCCTTAACACCACGCCCCTCCAGGCGTTCTTATTTTTTCCTGTTTCAGCCTCTTGATCACTAGCCAGGGTGGTTCAGGAAGACTCCCAAATCTGCTTTTCGAGCACAGCCTGTTTCAAACCCTGCTTCCTAAGATGATGATGATGATGATGATGATTACATTTTCCTGGTGCCCTACTGGACTCCAAATGTGCCCTCGGCTTGACCGAGTCAAGGGGGACTTATGAACATCATGCACAAAGAAGAAAAGAAAAATATATAAGATGCTGGCACAACAAAACAACCCTGGCACCAGCCTTAAAAGTGCACTAACTAACTAACTTACTAACTAAATAGTACGCCCTCCTGGCATTACCTTTTTTCTTCTTCTGGCTTTATGGTTCTCTTCCATAAGACAAGCCCGGGTATGACTTATATTTAGGGACCGGCATATCATATGATTTTGACCAAAGGCGAGTATGATATCATATGATATCATGCAAATTGCATCTCATGATATTCCCGAACCCTACTTATGTTCGTCCCTCGTCGTGAGATGAAAAAAACAGTAGCACCCGTTAAAGCGGGCTTCACTTATGATTTGAATTTGGGTCTTGTACTTTCTAGTTCGTACTTCGACTTTTTCAAAATTGCAAAATTGCAAAATTTACGACAATTCTCAGTTATCTCAGAATACTTAGAATTTCTGATTCTCAGGCCAAATTTTCAGCTATTGGAGCTGACTGGAAGATGGCCACTGGGAAAACAACAACAAACATCTGCTGGTTGTGGTTGATTTTAAAAATGAAGTCACCCGTTGATTTACCCGTTGTTGTTGTTATGAGGACAAAATAAGGGTCTAATTGCTGTGGTCATTTTACCAGTGGCCATGCGTAGCCTAACAAGACCTTGGCAGCGTCGCAAGCGACGCTGAAAATTGGCGGAGAGTGTTGGCTATTGGAACGACAGGTGGCAACGGAATGGAGCGGAAATAAGCCAGTTAGTTATGAGACAGTTGGCTGACGTGTCAGACTTCGTCTCGGTCGCACGTTGGTAGTTTGCACATTGGTCAAACAGACAACAGGGTGCGACACTGGGGGCTCTCGCCCCCCAAAAGGGGGGCTACGCCAAAAATGAAACAGCATTGTACAAGTGGTTTCCCTCCTAGAGGAGCGTGCCACCCTGGCGTTCAAACGGTGCCACTCTCCTAGTGTGCCACCCTGGCGTTCAAGCGGTGCCACCCTCCTAGAGGAGTGTGCCACCCTGGCGTTCAAACGGTGCCACTCTCCTAGAGGAGTGTGCCACCCTGGCGTTCAAGCGGTGCCACCCTCCTAGAGCAGGGTGCCACCCTGGCGTTCAAGCGTTGCCACCCTCCTAGAGGAGTGTGCCACCCTGGCGTTCAAGCGGTGCCACCCTCCTAGAGGAGTGTGCCACCCTGGCATTCAAACGGTGCCACTCTCCTAGTGTGCCACCCTGGCGTTCAAGCGGTGCCACCCTCCTACAGGAGCGTGCCACCCTGGCGTTCAAACGGTGCCACTCTCCTAGTGTGCCACCCTGGCGTTCAAGCGGTGCCACCCTCCTTGAGGAGTGTGCCACCCTGGCGTTCAAACGGTGCCACTCTCCTAGAGGAGTGTGCCACCCTGGCGTTCAAGCGGTGCCACCTTCCTAGAGGAGTGTGCCACCCTGGCGTACAAGCGGTGCCACCCTCCTAGAGGAGTGTGCCACCCTGGCGTTCAAGCGGTGCCTCGTAGAGAAGTGTGCCACCCTGGCGTTCAAGCGGTGCCTCCTAGAGGAGTGTGGCACTGATTTTTGTTTCATGCGACGCATCGCTAATTAAGCAACTCGTTGCAACTTCAGAGCGACGCGCTGCCCCCCCGAACTGTGCGGAGCATGAAGCGCGGAGCCTGGGGGGGGTTGGGGGGCATTTCAGACTGGTTTAGCTGGATACATGCAGCGCCATGCGGCGACGGAATGGCGATGCGTTGCAAAAAGGGGGAGTGTGGTTTTCAAAAGGTCCACAGCCCCAAACCTGTGTGTTTGTATGTGTGTGTGTGTGTGTGTGTGTGTGTGTGTGTGATTCATTTTATTGAACGCGCACAGTATTTCATAGTAGTAATTTATGTTACAGTTTTCTTAATGCCATGCTGTACTGCAGGCGGCATGCTGTACTGCTGATGCTATATAGAAAGTGGCAGCCAAAACAAGACAAGCGCCACCACCATTAGCCAGCTGCAACCTTTTGCAATCAATATTTTATGATCAACGTTGCATTTTATTCACAAGGGGAATGGGGTGAATATTCCCGGGAACAAGTTCTAGGCAACGTCGCAAGCGACGCTTAAAATTGGCGGAGAGTGTTATCGAAGCGACAGGTGGCAACGGAATCGAGCGGACCGAAGCCAGTTGGTTACGAGACAGTTGGCTGACATGTCAGGCTTCGTGTCGGTCGCACGATTGTCGGTCGTCGGTCAAACAGACAACATGTTGACCCTGGGGGCTCCCGCCTCCCAGAAGGGGGGGTCTCCGCCAATGAGCAGTGCTAATTTAAGTTCTATGTTAGCTCTGTTGTCTCTTTCGTCTCTTTCGGCAGTGCTAACCAGAAGGGGGGGTCTCCGCCAATGAGCAGTGCTAACTTTAGTAGTATGTTAGCTCTGTTTTCTCTTTCGGCTTTGTGCATCAGCTTATATAACTTGAATTTGAACTTGAACTTGAATTTGGTTACATAGCTTAAGCCAGCAATTTTGCTGCTCGCCGTCTTCGGCATCAGCTTATAGGTAGCCCCCCTGGCTGGTTTTGGTTTTGTTTTTGGTTTCTGGCAGCTAAACCAAAACAAATTAGTGCACCAGGAAGCATATAAAATCAGCTTTGGCCCGCTGTCAAAACAGTCGGGGTTAACTTTGTGGCTACCTTAGTCAGTTTTATCGTTCATTATTTCATTTTCATACACGTATTTTATCCTGCATTTTATTTGCCAAATTAACGATCAACTGAATTTCTGATTTACCGATTTTGTGCTTCTTTGCCTGTTTGATGGAAAAAAACGAATTTAAAAAACGAATTTAAATTATCTACGGTATGTGGTAACTGTTCCCAGGTCTTCCTTTTTGGGGTGTGGGGTGGTGTGTGTGTGTGTGTGTGGGGGGGGGGGGGGGGGGGGGGGGGGGGTCAACGCCATTCAAACTGAATCCTCGGTGTGACGGTGTCGCTGGTTAGTGCAGGGAGACCCGCCCCCTGGGATGAAAAATCTTCCTTGAACTTGAACTTGAACTTAGTTACATAGCTTCAGCCAGCAATTTGGCTGCTCGCCGCCTTTCACAAGTAAACAAATAATGTCTTCGCGAGCGTTTGGGGACCAGTTCATACTTCATACTGTCATAGATTTATTGTTATAGCCCCTCCTAAACTAGAAGTATACAATATCTTGATTATATGAGGTGGGGCAATAAACTCAGCAAATCACTGCCGAGACTGGAAAGCAGCACAGCCTGCCGACCATCCAATTTCATAACACGATAGCACGAGGGTTTTGAAGGCACCCCCACAAACCTAAAAACAAACTAGGTCAAGTCCCCCAAAAGGAAACAAACTAGTGGCGGAAAGAAGAGCGAAAGGGGAGCGTGAAGGGGAGGGATGCTAAGGCAGGCAATCCAGAGCACCAAGCCCAACAAACACAAGATAAGAGGGCTAAGCCAAAAGAGCATAAGACCAATCAAGGGCACGTGCTATGAGCACCTTAATATGCAGCGATAATGACAAACAAGAGAGAGGATATAGTTACATACTCAGCAAAAATCAATGCCAAGACTGAACAGCGCCGAGGCAGCTGGACAGTTTTATAACAGTGAGGGTTTGGGCAACATACCCTCAGAACCTGGTCCAGGAGGTGACCTCCAAAAAAGCGTACGAAAGAGCAAATAAAAGGCTTGAGAACAAGCAATGCGAACTACCAAGGCATAGAGAAACTAGCGAATTAAGTGTATATCGTAGAAGGGCTGAGAGTTGCCGAGGCCAAAAAAGCGAGATTCTACAAGAAGACGTGAAGGACAAAAGGCACAGGGAAATCACCAAAACAAACAAGGAGAGAGCATAGAGCTCTAAAAAGGCGGCCTTAACACTCCCTATCTAAAGGGAAACACAAGGCCAAGCCGTCAGCCAAAACGCCACAAGGAAAACCACAGCTAAGAAAGGACACTTAACAACCTAAGCAGAACTACGAACACGACAAAAAAGCGTGAGGAAAAGCGAAAGACCAAGATCAGCGGGGAAAAGCAAAGAGAGTCCATAGCCTATCTGTCAAGAAACCATCAAGCTAAAGGACGGAGAGAGGGAACAGGAGAGCAGCCAAACAGGTCAAGAGTCAAACGGAGACTCGAGAAGTGAAAACAGAAGCTACCCCCCATCACCTACACCGCCACAAACGAGAGAGAGGGTTCGTTACATAAAGTCAGCAAATCACTGCCGAGACTGGAAAGCAGCACAGCCTGCCGACCATCCAATTTCATAACACGATAGCACGAGGGTTTTGAAGGCACCCCCACAAACCTAAAAACAAACTAGGTCAAGTCCCCAAAAAGGAAACAAACTAGTGGCGGAAAGAAGAGCGAAAGGGGAGCGTGAAGGGGAGGATGCTAAGGCAGGCAATCCAGAGCACCAAGCCCAACAAACACAAGATAAGAGGGCTAAGCCAAAAGAGCATAAGACCAATCAAGGGCACGTGCTATGAGCACCTTAATATGCAGCGATAATGACAAACAAGAGAGAGGATATAGTTACATACTCAGCAAAAATCAATGCCGAGACTGAACAGCGCCGAGGCAGCTGGACAGTTTTATAACAGTGAGGGTTTGGGCAACATACCCCTCAGAACCTGGTCCAGGAGGTGACCTCCAAAAAAGCGTACGAAAGAGCAAATAAAAGGCTTGAGAACAAGCAATGCGAACTACCAAGGCATAGAGAAACTAGCGAATTAAGTGTATATCGTAGAAGGGCTGAGAGTTGCCGAGGCCAAAAAAGCGAGATTCTACAAGAAGACGTGAAGGACAAAAGGCACAGGGAAATCACCAAACAAACAAGGAGAGAGGCATAGAGCTCTAAAAAGGCGGCCTTAACACTCCCTATCTAAAGGGAAACACAAGGCCAAGCCGTCAGCCAAAACGCCACAAGGAAAACCACAGCTAAGAAAGGACACTTAGCAACCTAAGCAGAACTACGAACACGATAAAAAGCGTGAGTAAAAGCGAAAGACCAAGATCAGCGGGGAAAAGCAAAGAGAGTCCATAGCCTATCTGTCAAGAAACCATCAAGCTAAAGGACGGAGAGAGGGAACAGGAGAGCAGCCAAACAGGTCAAGAGTCAAACGGAGACTCGAGAAGTGAAAACAGAAGCTACCCCCCATCACCTACACCGCCACAAACGAGAGAGAGGGTTCGTTACATAAAGTCAGCAAATCACTGCCGAGACTGGAAAGCAGCACAGCCTGCCGACCATCCAATTTCATAACACGATAGCACGAGGGTTTTGAAGGCACCCCCACAAACCTAAAAACAAACTAGGTCAAGTCCCCAAAAAGGAAACAAACTAGTGGCGGAAAGAAGAGCGAAAGGGGAGCGTGAAGGGGAGGGATGCTAAGGCAGGCAATCCAGAGCACCAAGCCCAACAAACACAAGATAAGAGGGCTAAGCCAAAAGAGCATAAGACCAATCAAGGGCACGTGCTATGAGCACCTTAATATGCAGCGATAATGACGAACAAGAGAGAGGATATAGTTACATACTCAGCAAAAATCAATGCCGAGACTGAACAGTGCCGAGGCAGCTGGACAGTTTTATAACAGTGAGGGTTTGGGCAACATACCCCTCAGAACCTGGTCCAGGAGGTGACCTCCAAAAAAAGCGTACGAAAGAGCAAATAAAAGGCTTGAGAACAAGCAATGCGAACTACCAAGGCATAGAGAAACTAGCGAATTAAGTGTATATCGTAGAAGGGCTGAGAGTTGCCGAGGCCAAAAAAGCGAGATTCTACAAGAAGACGTGAAGGACAAAAGGCACAGGGAAATCACCAAACAAACAAGGAGAGAGGCATAGAGCTCTAAAAAGGCGGCCTTAACACTCCCTATCTAAAGGAAACACAAGGCCAAGCCGTCAGCCAAAACGCCACAAGGAAAACCACAGCTAAGAAAGGACACTTAACAACCTAAGCAGAACTACGAACACGATAAAAAGCGTGAGGAAAAGCGAAAGACCAAGATCAGCGGGGAAAAGCAAAGAGAGTCCATAGCCTATCTGTCAAGAAACCATCAAGCTAAAGGACGGAGAGAGGGAACAGGAGAGCAGCCAAACAGGTCAAGAGTCAAACGGAGACTCGAGAAGTGAAAACAGAAGCTACCCCCCATCACCTACACCGCCACAAACGAGAGAGAGGGTTCGTTACATAAACTCAGCAAATCACTGCCGAGACTGGAAAGCAGCACAGCCTGCCCGACCATCCAATTTCATAACACGATAGCACGAGGGTTTTGATGGCACCCCCACAAACCTAAAAACAAACTAGGTCAAGTCCCCAAAAAGAAACAAACTAGTGGCGGAAAGAAGAGCGAAAGGGAGCGTGAAGGGGAGGATGCTAAGGCAGGCAATCCAGAGCACCAAGCCCAACAAACACAAGATAAGAGGGCTAAGCCAAAAGAGCATAAGACCAATCAAGGGCACGTGCTATGAGCACCTTAATATGCAGCGATAATGACAAACAAGAGAGAGGATATAGTTACATACTCAGCAAAAATCAATGCCGAGACTGAACAGCGCCGAGGCAGCTGGACAGTTTTATAACAGTGAGGGTTTGGGCAACATACCCCTCAGAACCTGGTCCAGGAGGTGACCTCCAAAAAAGCGTACGAAAGAGCAAATAAAAGGCTTGAGAACAAGCAATGCGAACTACCAAGGCATAGAGAAACTAGCGAATTAAGTGTATATCGTAGAAGGGCTGAGAGTTGCCGAGGCCAAAAAAGCGAGATTCTACAAGAAGACGTGAAGGACAAAAGGCACAGGGAAATCACCAAACAAACAAGGAGAGAGGCATAGAGCTCTAAAAAGGCGGCCTTAACACTCCCTATCTAAAGGGAAACACAAGGCCAAGCCGTCAGCCAAAACGCCACAAGGAAAACCACAGCTAAGAAAGGACACTTAACAACCTAAGCAGAACTACGAACACGATAAAAAGCGTGAGGAAAAGCGAAAGACCAAGATCAGCGGGGAAAAGCAAAGAGAGTCCATAGCCTATCTGTCAAGAAACCATCAAGCTAAAGGACGGAGAGAGGGAACAGGAGAGCAGCCAAACAGGTCAAGAGTCAAACGGAGACTCGAGAAGTGAAAACAGAAGCTACCCCCCATCACCTACACCGCCACAAACGAGAGAGAGGGTTCGTTACATAAACTCAGCAAATCACTGCCGAGACTGGAAAGCAGCACAGCCTGCCGACCATCCAATTTCATAACACGATAGCACGAGGGTTTTGATGGCACCCCCACAAACCTAAAAACAAACTAGGTCAAGTCCCCAAAAAGGAAACAAACTAGTGGCGGAAAGAAGAGCGAAAGGGGAGCGTGAAGGGGAGGGATGCTAAGGCAGGCAATCCAGAGCACCAAGCCCAACAAACACAAGATAAGAGGGCTAAGCCAAAAGAGCATAAGACCAATCAAGGGCACGTGCTATGAGCACCTTAATATGCAGCGATAATGACAAACAAGAGAGAGGATATAGTTACATACTCAGCAAA
Source organism: Microglena sp. YARC (assembly GCA_022414725.1). Taxonomy (NCBI): domain Eukaryota; kingdom Viridiplantae; phylum Chlorophyta; class Chlorophyceae; order Chlamydomonadales; family Chlamydomonadaceae; genus Microglena; species Microglena sp. YARC. The sequence continues at coordinate 47,259 of JAJSRW010001423.1, read as the reverse complement.
AATCAATGCCGAGACTGAACAGCGCCGAGGCAGCTGGACAGTTTTATAACAGTGAGGGTTTGGGCAACATACCCCTCAGAACCTGGTCCAGGAGGTGACCTCCAAAAAAGCGTACGAAAGAGCAAATAAAAGGCTTGAGAACAAGCAATGCGAACTACCAAGGCATAGAGAAACTAGCGAATTAAGTGTATATCGTAGAAGGGCTGAGAGTTGCCGAGGCCAAAAAAGCGAGATTCTACAAGAAGACGTGAAGGACAAAAGGCACAGGGAAATCACCAAACAAACAAGGAGAGAGGCATAGAGCTCTAAAAAGGCGGCCTTAACACTCCCTATCTAAAGGGAAACACAAGGCCAAGCCGTCAGCCAAAACGCCACAAGGAAAACCACAGCTAAGAAAGGACACTTAACAACCTAAGCAGAACTACGAACACGATAAAAAGCGTGAGGAAAAGCGAAAGACCCAAGATCAGCGGGGAAAAGCAAAAGAGAGTCCATAGCCTATCTGTCAAGAAACCATCAAGCTAAAGGACGGAGAGAGGGAACAGGAGAGCAGCCAAACAGGTCAAGAGTCAAACGGAGACTCGAGAAGTGAAAACAGAAGCTACCCCCCATCACCTACACCGCCACAAACGAGAGAGAGGGTTCGTTACATAAACTCAGCAAATCACTGCCGAGACTGGAAAGCAGCACAGCCTGCCGACCATCCAATTTCATAACACGATAGCACGAGGGTTTTGAAGGCACCCCCACAAACCTAAAAACAAACTAGGTCAAGTCCCCCAAAAGGAAACAAACTAGTGGCGGAAAGAAGAGCGAAAGGGGAGCGTGAAGGGGAGGGATGCTAAGGCAGGCAATCCAGAGCACCAAGCCCAACAAACACAAGATAAGAGGGCTAAGCCAAAAGAGCATAAGACCAATCAAGGGCACGTGCTATGAGCACCTTAATATGCAGCGATAATGACAAACAAGAGAGAGGATATAGTTACATACTCAGCAAAAATCAATGCCGAGACTGAACAGCGCCGAGGCAGCTGGACAGTTTTATAACAGTGAGGGTTTGGGCAACATACCCCTCAGAACCTGGTCCAGGAGGTGACCTCCAAAAAAGCGTACGAAAGAGCAAATAAAAGGCTTGAGAACAAGCAATGCGAACTACCAAGGCATAGAGAAACTAGCGAATTAAGTGTATATCGTAGAAGGGCTGAGAGTTGCCGAGGCCAAAAAAGCGAGATTCTACAAGAAGACGTGAAGGACAAAAGGCACAGGGAAATCACCAAACAAACAAGGAGAGAGGCATAGAGCTCTAAAAAGGCGGCCTTAACACTCCCTATCTAAAGGGAAACACAAGGCCAAGCCGTCAGCCAAAACGCCACAAGGAAAACCACAGCTAAGAAAGGACACTTAACAACCTAAGCAGAACTACGAACACGATAAAAAGCGTGAGGAAAAGCGAAAGACCCAAGATCAGCGGGGAAAAGCAAAGAGAGTCCATAGCCTATCTGTCAAGAAACCATCAAGCTAAAGGACGGAGAGAGGGAACAGGAGAGCAGCCAAACAGGTCAAGAGTCAAACGGAGACTCGAGAAGTGAAAACAGAAGCTACCCCCCATCACCTACACCGCCACAAACGAGAGAGAGGGTTCGTTACATAAACTCAGCAAATCACTGCCGAGACTGGAAAGCAGCACAGCCTGCCGACCATCCAATTTCATAACACGATAGCACGAGGGTTTTGAAGCACCCCCACAAACCTAAAAACAAACTAGGTCAAGTCCCCAAAAAAGAAACAAACTAGTGGCGGAAAGAAGAGCGAAAGGGGAGCGTGAAAGGGGAGGGATGCTAAGGCAGGCAATCCAGAGCACCAAGCCCAACAAACACAAGATAAGAGGGCTAAGCCAAAAGAGCATAAGACCAATCAAGGGCACGTGCTATGAGCACCTTAATATGCAGCGATAATGACAAACAAGAGAGAGGATATAGTTACATACTCAGCAAAAATCAATGCCGAGACTGAACAGCGCCGAGGCAGCTGGACAGTTTTATAACAGTGAGGGTTTGGGCAACATACCCCTCAGAACCTGGTCCAGGAGGTGACCTCCAAAAAAGCGTACGAAAGAGCAAATAAAAGGCTTGAGAACAAGCAATGCGAACTACCAAGGCATAGAGAAACTAGCGAATTAAGTGTATATCGTAGAAGGGCTGAGAGTTGCCGAGGCCTAAAAAGCGAGATTCTACAAGAAGACGTGAAGGACAAAAGGCACAGGGAAATCACCAAACAAACAAGGAGAGAGGCATAGAGCTCTAAAAAGGCGGCCTTAACACTCCCTATCTAAAGGGAAACACAAGGCCAAGCCGTCAGCCAAAACGCCACAAGGAAAACCACAGCTAAGAAAGGACACTTAACAACCTAAGCAGAACTACGAACACGATAAAAAGCGTGAGGAAAAGCGAAAGACCCAAGATCAGCGGGGAAAAGCAAAGAGAGTCCATAGCCTATCTGTCAAGAAACCATCAAGCTAAAGGACGGAGAGAGGGAACAGGAGAGCAGCCAAACAGGTCAAGAGTCAAACGGAGACTCGAGAAGTGAAAACAGAAGCTACCCCCCATCACCTACACCGCCACAAACGAGAGAGAGGGTTCGTTACATAAACTCAGCAAATCACTGCCGAGACTGGAAAGCAGCACAGCCTGCCGACCATCCAATTTCATAACACGATAGCACGAGGGTTTTGAAGGCACCCCCACAAACCTAAAAACAAACTAGGTCAAGTCCCCCAAAAGGAAACAAACTAGTGGCGGAAAGAAGAGCGAAAGGGAGCGTGAAGGGGAGGGATGCTAAGGCAGGCAATCCAGAGCACCAAGCCCAACAAACACAAGATAAGAGGGCTAAGCCAAAAGAGCATAAGACCAATCAAGGGCACGTGCTATGAGCACCTTAATATGCAGCGATAATGACAAACAAGAGAGAGGATATAGTTACATACTCAGCAAAAATCAATGCCGAGACTGAACAGCGCCGAGGCAGCTGGACAGTTTTATAACAGTGAGGGTTTGGGCAACATACCCCTCAGAACCTGGTCCAGGAGGTGACCTCCAAAAAAGCGTACGAAAGAGCAAATAAAAGGCTTGAGAACAAGCAATGCGAACTACCAAGGCATAGAGAAACTAGCGAATTAAGTGTATATCGTAGAAGGGCTGAGAGTTGCCGAGGCCTAAAAAAGCGAGATTCTACAAGAAGACGTGAAGGACAAAAGGCACAGGGAAATCACCAAACAAACAAGGAGAGAGGCATAGAGCTCTAAAAAGGCGGCCTTAACACTCCCTATCTAAAGGGAAACACAAGGCCAAGCCGTCAGCCAAAACGCCACAAGGAAAACCACAGCTAAGAAAGGACACTTAACAACCTAAGCAGAACTACGAACACGATAAAAAGCGTGAGGAAAAGCGAAAGACCAAGATCAGCGGGGAAAAGCAAAGAGAGTCCATAGCCTATCTGTCAAGAAACCATCAAGCTAAAGGACGGAGAGAGGGAACAGGAGAGCAGCCAAACAGGTCAAGAGTCAAACGGAGACTCGAGAAGTGAAAACAGAAGCTACCCCCCATCACCTACACCGCCACAAACGAGAGAGAGGGTTCGTTACATAAACTCAGCAAATCACTGCCGAGACTGGAAAGCAGCACAGCCTGCCGACCATCCAATTTCATAACACGATAGCACGAGGGTTTTGAAGGCACCCCCACAAACCTAAAAACAAACTAGGTCAAGTCCCAAAAAAAGAAACAAACTAGTGGCGGAAAGAAGAGCGAAAGGGGAGCGTGAAGGGGAGGGATGCTAAGGCAGGCAATCCAGAGCACCAAGCCCAACAAACACAAGATAAGAGGGCTAAGCCAAAGAGCATAAGACCAATCAAGGCACGTGCTATGAGCACCTTAATATGCAGCGATAATGACAAACAAGAGAGAGGATATAGTTACATACTCAGCAAAAATCAATGCCGAGACTGAACAGCGCCGAGGCAGCTGGACAGTTTTATAACAGTGAGGGTTTGGGCAACATACCCCTCAGAACCTGGTCCAGGAGGTGACCTCCAAAAAAGCGTACGAAAGAGCAAATAAAAGGCTTGAGAACAAGCAATGCGAACTACCAAGGCATAGAGAAACTAGCGAATTAAGTGTATATCGTAGAAGGGCTGAGAGTTGCCGAGGCCAAAAAAGCGAGATTCTACAAGAAGACGTGAAGGACAAAAGGCACAGGGAAATCACCAAACAAACAAGGAGAGAGGCATAGAGCTCTAAAAAGGCGGCCTTAACACTCCCTATCTAAAGGGAAACACAAGGCCAAGCCGTCAGCCAAAACGCCACAAGGAAAACCACAGCTAAGAAAGGACACTTAACAACCTAAGCAGAACTACGAACACGATAAAAAGCGTGAGGAAAAGCGAAAGACCAAGATCAGCGGGGAAAAGCAAAGAGAGTCCATAGCCTATCTGTCAAGAAACCATCAAGCTAAAGGACGGAGAGAGGGAACAGGAGAGCAGCCAAACAGGTCAAGAGTCAAACGGAGACTCGAGAAGTGAAAACAGAAGCTACCCCCCATCACCTACACCGCCACAAACGAGAGAGAGGGTTCGTTACATAAACTCAGCAAATCACTGCCGAGACTGGAAAGCAGCACAGCCTGCCGACCATCCAATTTCATAACACGATAGCACGAGGGTTTTGAAGGCACCCCCACAAACCTAAAAACAAACTAGGTCAAGTCCCCCAAAAGGAAACAAACTAGTGGCGGAAAGAAGAGCGAAAGGGAGCGTGAAGGGGAGGGATGCTAAGGCAGGCAATCCAGAGCACCAAGCCCAACAAACACAAGATAAGAGGGCTAAGCCAAAAGAGCATAAGACCAATCAAGGGCACGTGCTATGAGCACCTTAATATGCAGCGATAATGACAAACAAGAGAGAGGATATAGTTACATACTCAGCAAAAATCAATGCCGAGACTGAACAGCGCCGAGGCAGCTGGACAGTTTTATAACAGTGAGGGTTTGGGCAACATACCCCTCAGAACCTGGTCCAGGAGGTGACCTCCAAAAAAGCGTACGAAAGAGCAAATAAAAGGCTTGAGAACAAGCAATGCGAACTACCAAGGCATAGAGAAACTAGCGAATTAAGTGTATATCGTAGAAGGGCTGAGAGTTGCCGAGGCCTAAAAAGCGAGATTCTACAAGAAGACGTGAAGGACAAAAGGCACAGGGAAATCACCAAACAAACAAGGAGAGAGGCATAGAGCTCTAAAAAGGCGGCCTTAACACTCCCTATCTAAAGGGAAACACAAGGCCAAGCCGTCAGCCAAAACGCCACAAGGAAAACCACAGCTAAGAAAGGACACTTAACAACCTAAGCAGAACTACGAACACGATAAAAAGCGTGAGGAAAAGCGAAAGACCAAGATCAGCGGGGAAAAGCAAAGAGAGTCCATAGCCTATCTGTCAAGAAACCATCAAGCTAAAGGACGGAGAGAGGGAACAGGAGAGCAGCCAAACAGGTCAAGAGTCAAACGGAGACTCGAGAAGTGAAAACAGAAGCTACCCCCCATCACCTACACCGCCACAAACGAGAGAGAGGGTTCGTTACATAAACTCAGCAAATCACTGCCGAGACTGGAAAGCAGCACAGCCTGCCGACCATCCAATTTCATAACACGATAGCACGAGGGTTTTGAAGGCACCCCCACAAACCTAAAAACAAACTAGGTCAAGTCCCAAAAAGGAAACAAACTAGTGGCGGAAAGAAGAGCGAAAGGGGAGCGTGAAGGGGAGGGATGCTAAGGCAGGCAATCCAGAGCACCAAGCCCAACAAACACAAGATAAGAGGGCTAAGCCAAAAGAGCATAAGACCAATCAAGGGCACGTGCTATGAGCACCTTAATATTGCAGCGATAATGACAAACAAGAGAGAGGATATAGTTACATACTCAGCAAAAATCAATGCCGAGACTGAACAGCGCCGAGGCAGCTGGACAGTTTTTATAACAGTGAGGGTTTGGGCAACATACCCCTCAGAACCTGGTCCAGGAGGTGACCTCCAAAAAAGCGTACGAAAGAGCAAATAAAAGGCTTGAGAACAAGCAATGCGAACTACCAAGGCATAGAGAAACTAGCGAATTAAGTGTATATCGTAGAAGGGCTGAGAGTTGCCGAGGCCAAAAAAGCGAGATTCTACAAGAAGACGTGAAGGACAAAAGGCACAGGGAAAATCACCAAACAAACAAGGAGAGAGGCATAGAGCTCTAAAAAGGCGGCCTTAACACTCCCTATCTAAAGGGAAACACAAGGCCAAGCCGTCAGCCAAAACGCCACAAGGAAAACCACAGCTAAGAAAGGACACTTAACAACCTAAGCAGAACTACGAACACGATAAAAAGCGTGAGGAAAAGCGAAAGACCAAGATCAGCGGGGAAAAGCAAAGAGAGTCCATAGCCTATCTGTCAAGAAACCATCAAGCTAAAAGGACGGAGAGAGGGAACAGGAGAGCAGCCAAACAGGTCAAGAGTCAAACGGAGACTCGAGAAGTGAAAACAGAAGCTACCCCCCATCACCTACACCGCCACAAACGAGAGAGAGGGTTCGTTACATAAACTCAGCAAATCACTGCCGAGACTGGAAAGCAGCACAGCCTGCCGACCATCCAATTTCATAACACGATAGCACGAGGGTTTTGAAGGCACCCCCACAAACCTAAAAACAAACTAGGTCAAGTCCCAAAAGGAAACAAACTAGTGGCGGAAAGAAGAGCGAAAGGGGAGCGTGAAGGGGAGGGATGCTAAGGCAGGCAATCCAGAGCACCAAGCCCAACAAACACAAGATAAGAGGGCTAAGCCAAAAGAGCATAAGACCAATCAAGGGCACGTGCTATGAGCACCTTAATATGCAGCGATAATGACAAACTTTAAGAGAGAGGATATAGTTACATACTCAGCAAAAATCAATGCCGAGACTGAACAGCGCCGAGGCAGCTGGACAGTTTTATAACAGTGAGGGTTTGGGCAACATACCCCTCAGAACCTGGTCCAGGAGGTGACCTCCAAAAAAGCGTACGAAAGAGCAAATAAAAGGCTTGAGAACAAGCATTGCGAACTACCAAGGCATAGAGAAACTAGCGAATTAAGTGTATATCGTAGAAGGGCTGAGAGTTGCCGAGGCCTAAAAAAGCGAGATTCTACAAGAAGACGTGAAGGACAAAAGGCACAGGGAAATCACCAAACAAACAAGGAGAGAGGCATAGAGCTCTAAAAAGGCGGCCTTAACACTCCCTATCTAAAGGGAAACACAAGGCCAAGCCGTCAGCCAAAACGCCACAAGGAAAACCACAGCTAAGAAAGGACACTTAACAACCTAAGCAGAACTACGAACACGATAAAAAGCGTGAGGAAAAGCGAAAGACCAAGATCAGCGGGGAAAAGCAAAGAGAGTCCATAGCCTATCTGTCAAGAAACCATCAAGCTAAAGGACGGAGAGAGGGAACAGGAGAGCAGCCAAACAGGTCAAGAGTCAAACGGAGACTCGAGAAGTGAAAACAGAAGCTACCCCCCATCACCTACACCGCCACAAACGAGAGAGAGGGTTCGTTACATAAACTCAGCAAATCACTGCCGAGACTGGAAAGCAGCACAGCTGCCGACCATCCAATTTCATAACACGATAGCACGAGGGTTTTGAAGGCACCCCCACAAACCTAAAAACAAACTAGGTCAAGTCCCCAAAAGGAAACAAACTAGTGGCGGAAAGAAGAGCGAAAGGGGAGCGTGAAGGGGAGGGATGCTAAGGCAATCCAGAGCACCAAGCCCAACAAACACAAAGATAAGAGGGCTAAGCCAAAAGAGCATAAGACCAATCAAGGGCACGTGCTATGAGCACCTTAATATGCAGCGATAATGACAAACAAGAGAGAGGATATAGTTACATACTCAGCAAAAATCAATGCCGAGACTGAACAGCGCCGAGGCAGCTGGACAGTTTTATAACAGTGAGGGTTTGGGCAACATACCCCTCAGAACCTGGTCCAGGAGGTGACCTCCAAAAAAGCGTACGAAAGAGCAAATAAAAGGCTTGAGAACAAGCAATGCGAACTACCAAGGCATAGAGAAACTAGCGAATTAAGTGTATATCGTAGAAGGGCTGAGAGTTGCCGAGGCCAAAAAAGCGAGATTCTACAAGAAGACGTGAAGGACAAAAGGCACAGGAAATCACCAAACAAACAAGGAGAGAGGCATAGAGCTCTAAAAAGGCGGCCTTAACACTCCCTATCTAAAGGGAAACACAAGGCCAAGCCGTCAGCCAAAACGCCACAAGGAAAACCACAGCTAAGAAAGGACACTTAACAACCTAAGCAGAACTACGAACACGATAAAAAGCGTGAGGAAAAGCGAAAGACCAAGATCAGCGGGGAAAAGCAAAGAGAGTCCATAGCCTATCTGTCAAGAAACCATCAAGCTAAAGGACGGAGAGAGGGAACAGGAGAGCAGCCAAACAGGTCAAGAGTCAAACGGAGACTCGAGAAGTGAAACAAAGCTACCCCCCATCACCTACACCGCCACAAACAAGGCGGTTCACTGCCGAACAAAGGACGAATCCAATTTCATAAATCCGATAGCACGAGGGTTAGTCATCCAGGCTAAAAACAAAAACAAGTCAAAGGAAACAAACTAGTGGCGGAAAGAAGAGCGAAAGGGAGCGTGAAGGGGAGGGATGCTAAGGCAGGCAATCCAGAGCACCAAGCCCAACAAACACAAGATAAGAGGGCTAAGCCAAAAGAGCATAAGACCAATCAAGGGCACGTGCTATGAGCACCTTAATATGCAGCGATAATGACAAACAAGAGAGAGGATATAGTTACATACTCAGCAAAAATCAATGCCGAGACTGAACAGCGCCGAGGCAGCTGGACAGTTTTATAACAGTGAGGGTTTGGGCAACATACCCCTCAGAACCTGGTCCAGGAGGTGACCTCCAAAAAAGCGTACGAAAGAGCAAATAAAAGGCTTGAGAACAAGCATGCGAACTACCAAGGCATAGAGAAACTAGCGAATTAAGTGTATATATGTAGAAGGGCTGAGAGTTGCCGAGGCCTAAAAAGCGAGATTCTACAAGAAGACGTGAAGGACAAAAGGCACAGGGAAAATCACCAAACAAACAAGGAGAGAGGCATAGAGCTCTAAAAAGGCGGCCTTAACACTCCCTATCTAAAGGGAAACACAAGGCCAAGCCGTCAGCCAAAACGCCACAAGGAAAACCACAGCTAAGAAAGGACACTTAACAACCTAAGCAGAACTACGAACACGATAAAAAGCGTGAGGAAAAGCGAAAGACCAAGATCAGCGGGGAAAAGCAAAGAGAGTCCATAGCCTATCTGTCAAGAAACCATCAAGCTAAAGGACGGAGAGAGGGAACAGGAGAGCAGCCAAACAGGTCAAGAGTCAAACGGAGACTCGAGAAGTGAAAACAGAAGCTACCCCCCATCACCTACACCGCCACAAACGAGAGAGGGTTTCGTTACATAAACAAATCAGCAAATCACTGCCGAGACTGGAAAGCAGCACAGCCTGCCGACCATCCGCCACTGACATGTGGATTGGGAACTCATAACACTGATAGCACGCACCCCCACAACCTAAAAACAAACTAGGTCAAGTCCCAAAAAGAAACAAACTAGTGCGGAAAGAAGAGCGAAAGGGAGCGTGAAGGGGAGGGATGCTAAGTGGCCTGGCAGGCAATCCAGAGCACCAAGCCCAACAAACACAATGATAAGCTGACAGGGCTAAGCAAAAGAGCATAAGACCAATCAAGGGCACGTGCTATGAGCACCTTAATAGGCTAGCGATGTGACAAACAAGAGAGAGGATATAGTTACATACTCAGCAAAAATCAATGCCGAGACTGAACAGCGCCGAGGCAGCTGGACAGTTTTATAACAGTGAGGGTTTGGGCAACATACCCCTCAGAACCTGGTCCAGGAGGTGACCTCCAAAAAATCGTACGAAAGAGCAAATAAAAGGCTTGAGAACAAGCAATGCGAACTACCAAGGCATAGAGAAACTAGCGAATTAAGTGTATATATCGTAGAAGGGCTGAGAGTTGCCGAGGCCTAAAAAGCGAGATTCTACAAGAAGACGTGAAGGACAAAAGGCACAGGGAAATCACCAAACAAACAAGGAGAGAGGCATAGAGCTCTAAAAAGGCGGCCTTAACACTCCCTATCTAAAGGGAAACACAAGGCCAAGCCGTCAGCCAAAACGCCACAAGGAAAACCACAGCTAAGAAAGGACACTTAACAACCTAAGCAGAACTACGAACACGATAAAAAGCGTGAGGAAAAGCGAAAGACCAAGATCAGCGGGAAAAGCAAAGAGAGTCCATAGCCTATCTGTCAAGAAACCATCAAGCTAAAGGACGGAGAGAGGGAACAGGAGAGCAGCCAAACAGGTCAAGAGTCAAACGGAGACTCGAGAAGTGAAAACAGAAGCTACCCCCCATCACCTACACCGCCACAAACGAGAGAGAGGGTTCGTTACATAAACTCAGCAAATCACTGCCGAAGATTCTGGAAAGCAGCAACATGGTCCTGGGCCATCGGAGGATCCGCCATCCAATTTCAGGGTTAACTCCGATGTTAACACGAGGGTTTTGAAGGCACCCCCACCCTAAAAAATCATCTGTGTCCCCCACTCAGGAGGGGCTCTTCTGTAGCGACAAAATCAGCAATGCGAGCCAGAAATCAGCCACAGCAAGTGAGCCCGCTCGAAGAGGGGGCGAACAGCTGGCACCTGAGGGAGGTGGAAGGCCCATAGCTCATACAGAGCGAGGGCCGGAAGTGGCCTCACCACGGACAGAAAACCTCCACAAATGATCCATAGACAGGGCCGCAAGGCAAAACAATTCCCCACACATCGGTATCCATGGCTGAGGATTGCACACCCAGATGCTAGCTCTCTGATGTGCAAACCATGGCTTTAGAGAGAGGATATAGTTACATACTCAGCAAAAATCAATGCCGAGACTGAACAGCGCCGAGGCAGCTGGACAGTTTTATAACAGTGAGGGTTTGGGCAACATACCCCTCAGAACCTGGTCCAGGAGGTGACCTCCAAAAAAGCGTATGAAAGAGCAAATAAAAGGCTTGAGAACCAAGCATTGCGAACTACCAAGGCATAGAGAAACTAGCGAATTAAGTGTATACAGAATATTGTAGAAGGGCTGAGAGTTGCCGAGGCCTAAAAAGCGAGATTCTACAAGAAGACGTGAAGGACAAAAGGCACAGGAAAATCACCAAACAAACAAGGAGAGAGGCATAGAGCTCTAAAAAGGCGGCCTTAACACTTCCTATCTAAAGGCAAACACAAGGCCAAGCCGTCAGCCAAAACGCCACAAGGAAAAGCACAGCTAAGAAAGGACACTTAACAACCTAAGCAGAACTACTAACACGATAAAAAGCGTGAGGAAAAGCGAAAGACCAAGACCAGCGGGGAAAAGCTAAGAGAGTCCAAAGCCTATCTGTCAAGAAACCATCAAGCTAAAGGACGGAGAGAGGGCACAGGAGAGCAGCCAAACAGGTCAGGAGTCAAACGGAGACTCGAGAAGTGAAAACATAAGCTACCCCCCATCACCTACACCGCCACAAACAAGACGGTTGCTACAAAGGGACAAGAACAAATCCAAGCTAGTCATCCAGGCTGTCAGGGAGGATCAGGGGAAGAAGCTCATTCTGGGAGAGAAGCAAATGGTCGGGGGAATGGTCCTGGGCCATCGGAGGATCCGCCACTGACATATGTGGAGGGTTGGGAACTCCCATGTTAACACGGGACCCACCATGGCTGATAAAGGGGTGATCATCTCCCACCGTGTCCTCCCACTCAGGAGGGGGCTCTTCTGTAGCGACAAAATCAGCAATGCGAGCCCAGAAATCAGCCACAGCAAGTGCTCCAGCCCGCTCTGAGAGGGGGCGAACAGCTGGCACCTGAGGAGGTGGAAGGCCCCATAGCTCATACAGAGTGGCCTGGCGAGGGCCGGAAGTGGCCTCACCACGGACAGAGGAGGCCAACCTCCACAATTGCCGGCGGCCATGATCCATAGCTGACAGGGCCGCAAGGCAAACAATTCCCCACACATCGGTATCCATGGCTGAGGAGGGGCGGGGGTTGCACACCCAGAGGCTAGCTATCTGGATGGGGCAGGCAGAAAGGGTGGCCAAGGGAACCTGGAGAGCCTCACGGCTCATGGCTTTAAGAGTACAAGGGGCTCATGTCCTAGCAGTGAAACAACACCGCCCTAAAGTCGGACTCGAGAAACCATCCGCCGTCTTCCGGCAGCGGGGCTCTAACTCCGGTCACCGAAGCCTTTATACCGGGTCTGGACCATACCGCCCTCCAGACTGGGCAAAAACGTTGATGGCTTTTTCGTGATGATCTGTATGTCTGATTAATCTTATTCGCATAGACTATCGATCGTGTCATCATGTCTAGTTGGTGTAATTGGTCATCACGTGAGCTTATCACGCACAAGGTCACCAGTTCTATCCAAGTACGAGACACAGTTTTTCAAAGAATACCGGCAATTGCGTTCCCCAATAGTGCACACGTGGCAGCTCTCCATACGCATCCATTGCGTCCGCCATTCGTCTTCGTTACACGCCGCATGGCTACCCAAACAATCGGTTCGTGCCCGGCCGGGGGAGACTAGTGATGGGGGGCGTGGGGGGCAAGCCCGGGGGCATGCTAGGTCTAGGGGGCGTGTCTATCAGCACCCAACTCACGCTTCCTTCCCTCCACAGCCTGTTGGTACAGAGCCTCTGCCTCTTGAAAGCGCTCCTGGTCATTGAAGCAACTAGCCAGGTTGTCTAGAGAGGTGATGGTGTCTAGGTGGTCAGCACCCAATACACGCTTCCTTCCCTCCAGAGCCTGTATTGGACTATTGGGTACTACTCAGCTACCTTCATCTCCAGCTGGAGGTGTACTGGCAAATGTTATGGGTGGGGGGTGGTGGGGTGGGAGGGGTGGGAAGGATTTCTTCGCGTTTACATTTCCCCCCGGTAAATCTATTTGTACCACCGAAGACGACTACCTAGGAGCCAAATAGCTGGCAAATGCTATGTAACCAAGTTCAAGTGTAACGGCAATTCAAGGATGAGCGTAACTCAGCCCGCTTATTACCAGTAGTAAGCTTCCTGCCAACGGTGCTTGCATCGGCGGTGAACCTTTTCAATGTGGTGGTCCTACGGTGACTATAGCTAGCTCCGGCTTACGCTGTGGTGTCCTTAACTTCACGTCCTTTGAGTAACTGTATTACATGGATGTAACAATTTAAATTTATATTTCAATTTCAAGAGTAAGCTTCCTGGTTTCTGTTACTGTGACGGGGTGTCAGCTGTATATATCTAAGGAACGGCAACTAATATTAGTGTTAGAAAAACTAATATTATTATAGTGTCACAATAATATTAGTTTTTCAAATAAATTCGAAATTCTGGTAAGACGGCTCGTCCGACTAATATTACATAATATTATTTATTCACTAATATTATATACATAGCCGACCCCTATATTATATATTATATCCCCTATATATTATATTATATATTATATTATATTATATATATTATATCCCCTATATATTATATTATATATTATATTATATATTATATCCCCTATATATATATTATATATTATATATTATATAATATATATTATATATTATATATTATATACATAGCCGACCCCTATATATATCGCACGAGAGGACTTGTAATTGCTAGGCGGCAAGAAGCCCAGGCAGAGTTGGCTGAAAGACATGTTACAATCCAATCCCCATCCTCGAGAAAGTTTCCCATCATCTTGGATGAGTACCGGCAAGTGTAACTTCATCTTGAAGGTGTACCGGCAAGTCATCTTCATCTTGAAGTATCCTGGCAAGTCAAAATGGAAACATAGGTCGGCTCATTTGTTTAAGGGTACATGAAAAGCGGGAGAAAGGAGAGACAGTCAATCTTGTTAAATTACGGCGATTGTTGATACAGAGCCTCTGCCTCCTGGTAGTGCTCCTGAACACTGATGCAATTAGCTAGATTGTTGACAGAGGTGAGGGTGTCTGAGTGGTCAGCACCCAACACACGCATCCTATCCTCCAGAACCTTTTGGTACATAGCCTCTGCGTCCTGGTTGCGCCCTTGATCATTGATGCAATTAGCCAGGTTGTTGGCATCACTGATGGTGTCTGGGTGGTCAGCACCCAACACACACGTCCTATCCTCCAGAACCTTTTGGTACATAGCCTCTGCCTCCTGGTTGCGCCCTTGGTCATTGATGCAATTAGCCAGATTGTTGGCATCACTGATGGTGTCTGGGTGGTCAGCACCCAACACACGCTTCCTTCCCAGCAGAGCCTGTTTGTACAGAGCCTCCGCCTCCTGGTAGCGCCCCTGAACACTGATGCAAGTAGCCAGGTTATTGACAGAGCTGAGGGTGTCTGGATGGTCAGCACCCAACACACGCCTCCTTTCCTCTAGAGCCTGTTGGTACAGATCCTCTGCCTCCTGGTAGCGCCCCTGATCATTGTTGCAAATAGCCAGGCCATTGACAGAGCTGATAGTGTCTGGGTGGTCAGCACCCAACACACTCCTCCTTCCCTGCAGGGCCTGTTTGTACAGAGCCTCCGCCTCCTGGTAGCGCCCCTGAACACTGATGCAAGTAGCCAGGTTATCGACAGAGCTGAGGGTGTCTGGGTGGTCAGCACCCAAAACTCGCTTCCTTCCCTCTAGAGCCTGTTGGTACATAGGCTCTGCCTCTGTGTACTGCCCCATGGCCCTGCAAAGCCCTCCTCCCTTGTCCAAGATTACCGACAGCTCTGCTCCTGTCTTGTTTGTGTGCTTAGCCTCATACTTAGCACTGCTGACAAGGGCAGCTTTGAGCTGCAGGTATGCATGGCAGGTTTGGGGGTTAGGAGCAAGGCGAGGAAGAGTGAGAAAGTTTCACAAGAAGTAGGTACACAATATGCGGGATACTTAGTTGTGAAAAGGGGTTCAAGGGTGCTTGGTTTATCCCTTCTTTGCCCTCATCCTCGCCTCACCTGGAATATCTGGAATACTTAGTCGTGACAAGGGAGGAAAGTCCACCTGCTCACTTGGTTAGGAGCAAGGCGAGGATGAGTGACAAGGGAGGAAAGTCCACCTGCTCACACGGTTAGGAGCAAGGTGAGGATGAGTGAGTATGTATCACAAGAAGTAGATGCAGAATGTGTGGGATACTTGGATGCGATAAGGGAGGCAAGTTCGCCTGCTCACTGGGGGAAATGATGTGAGTTGAATGCGTTGCAACATTGTGCAGTTTTTACGATGGGCCCTACTCTAGGATAGACCATGCTGGGCCCTGGACAATACTGGGCCTTAGACTTGTCGACAGGCAGGAAAGGTAGCCCATCACAAGTAGTAGATGCAGAACAGCAGAATGTCTGGGATACTTGGTTGTGTGAAAAGTAGGATTGTAGTTTTGAAAAGGGAGGAGACTTCACCAGCTCACTCGGTGAAATGATGCGATCTGACTGCGGCGCAACTTTGTGCATTTTCTACAATGGGCCCTAGACCACACCACGCCACCTGTCCCTACCATGCTGGGCCCTAGGATGGTGGGCCTTAGACCACGCCACGCCACCTGCCCCTACCATGCTTGGCCTAAGGATAGACCATACTGGGCCCTGGGCAATACATGGCCCTAGACTTGTACAATCTCTTCATTCGTTATTGATTCACATTTGGGGGGGGGGGGGTCCCCAAGTGGCTGTTAGCGTGGTATACAAAATATCAAATATGGGACTATTCTATGTACGCATACAGGAAAGGTAGCCCGCAAGCACAATTAAATGCATGCATGAAAAGAAGCCTTATGTTGGTGTGGTATGAAAAAGCCTTCAGATAGTGCGGTATGGAAATAAAATAGAGACCAGGCCTCCAGGACATACGTATTCATTACACATGATATATCCCCGGCGTCCAAGACGTATGTATTCACTACATACTATTACCAGGACATACGAATTCACTGCATGATACTGTATGGACGTACGTATTCATTACACATGATACATCTCCGGGTGTGAACTGCTATCACTGCACATTTATGGGGATCTTTGGCACCCTTTTCTGTACCCCTACATCACTCTTCTCACCCACATGGGACCCTTTCAAGCCAATCCAACACATTGGGGGGATCTTTGGAACCCTTTCTGAACCCCTACATCACTCTTCTCACCCACATTGCACCCTTTCAAGCCAGTCCAACACATTGGGGGGATCTTTGGAACCCTTTCTGTACCCCTACATCACTCTTCGCACCCACATTGCACCCTTTCAAGCCAATCCAACACATTGGGGGGATCTTTGGAACCCTTTCTGTACCCCTACATCACTCTTCGCACCCACATTGCACCCTTTCAAGTCAATCCAACACATTGGGGGGATCGTTGGCACCCTTTCTGTACCCCTACATCACTCTTCTACCCATAATGCACACTTTTAAGCCAAGCCAACACATTTTGGAATCTTTGGTACCCTTTTCTGTACCCCTACCTCACTGTTTCTACCCATAATGCACCCTTCCAAGCCAAGCCAACACATTCAAGCCAAGCCAACACATTTTCTACCCATAATGCACCCTAACAAGACAAATACAAGGGTGACATGTATCCCCCAAATTCGCAGTGTGCTGCAGTACTGAAGAAGGTGTGCCAGCGGGAATTCGCCTCGGTAGCAGCCACTATGGTGCTTATGCACCCTTTCTACCCATAGGGCACCCTCTCAAGCTAAATACAAGGGTGCCATGGACCCCCCAAATTAGCAGTGTATTGTACATATAGTCTGAATGCCATCTTAGCAGGCACCACAGCAGTTCCACAAGCATTGGGTTGGGTTGGGTTGGGTTAGGTTGGGTTGAGTTGGGTTGGGCTGGGTTGGGTTGGGTTGGGTTGGGTTGGGTTGGGTTGGGTTTTAGGGAGAAGTGATGAAATAAGAGAGAAGGCGTTTCCAAACAAACAATAGGTAGATAATGCATGTAATTGTAGTATAGCTATAACTTATAATAAGATAACGAGTTGTGTGCTCATGTTCATCTTGTATGTGTGTAAGGAAACGATTGGCAAAGGAATGCGTGTGGCCTGGGTTCAGACAGTACCTGCAAATTAACCTCGGTGCTACCCATGCTATCCGTGATCTGCTGCAAGATGCGTTCCTTGTCTTCAGCTTGTGTGGCTTGTGCCTGTTGCAGCAAAGCAATGGCAGCAGGGCATGCGGTGTATGGCAGTGTTAGTTTATATGTGAGCATCGGGTTGTATGGCAGGGTTAGTTAACATGTGATCAACCATTTGTACGGCAGGGTTAGTTAACATGTGATCAACCATTTGTACAGCAGGGTTAGTTAACATGTGATCAACCATTTGTACGGCAGGGTTAGTTAACATGTGATCAACCATTTGTACGGCAGGGTTAGTTAACATGTGATCAACCATTTGTACAGCAGGGTTAGTAAACATGTGATCAGCAAGATGAGTGTTGGAATCGAGCGGATCGAAGCCAGTAGTTATGAGACCGTTGGCTTAAGTACCAGGCTTCGTTGCAGAGTATGCCGGTCGCACAAACAAACCAACTAACGGACAACCCTGCTGGGAGCTCCCGCCCCCCAGAAGGGGGGCTCTGCCAAAAATACAGTCATGCGAGTAGTAAAGAGGGAAGCTACTGATTTTTCCTATTGCCCTTCGGCCCAGGCCTAGCTATCACCACCAGTTTTTGTATGGTGCTACTTGCTGCTGCACAAGTGCTACATGAGGGATTCGGGTGTTTTGGAGGTACTACACATACAAGAGCCCAAGTAGCACCATGGTGCTACATAGCTGACCAGCCTTACTTCCAACCCCTAGTCTCACCACGGTGCTACGTAACTATCATCAATTTACAGCCTTCCACTGTTTTTTTTTTCCGGCTACGAGCAGCAGCTTCTGGGCAGCTCCAACAGCCAACCGCTTGGCTATGTCCCACAATTTAAGCATGGTTAGAAAGCTGATTAAGTCAGCTTCAAGGTGCACTAGCTTGCGGTGGGTTGGGTTGAATAGCCAGCCAGGGGAGCTGCCTAGAAGCTGTTGCTTGTAGCCGAAAAGAAAAGCTATGCAGCCTTCTTGCTATACCTGGAGGAGAAGGCATCCCATGTCATGAAGAAACACACAGCACTGGTCGTAGGTGCTGCAGCAAATGTCGTCAAACCTAGGGCAGGTGACACAAGTTCTATGCAGCTTCACATGCGACGCTACACATTGGCGGTGAGTGATTGCGACGGAGCAACAGGTGGCAACGGAAGCGAGTTAGTTACGAGGTCGTTGGCTAACGTGTCAGGCTTCTTATCGGGGGGGACGGTCGGACAGACATCAAATGGGTAACCCTGGGGGCTCCGCCAAAAAGCACTCGGCACGATTCAAGTACACACTCACCACAACCTCCTACCAGCATAACATCAAATGTCTCAAACACTTTGGTCAGCTCCGTCACATTGACGTTAGGCATCAGGACCATCAGCCCGCTCACCCCCTTTACCAGGGTTTAGGGTTTAGGGTTTTAAACCCTTGACCCTAAACCCTTGACGTTAGGCATCAGGACCATCAGCCCGCTTACCCCCTTGGCCAGGAATGTCTGCCACACCTGAAAAGAAGCAGCACATGAGGCAAGGTGTTATTTAGTCATATGCTGCTTTATTGTTGCTAGGCAGGCGGATTGTTTGCTTGGCTGACTGGTTGGTTGACTGACTGACTGATGGATTGAGTTATTCGTTCATTGATTGACTGATTGATTGTTTCTTTATTTTAGGCTGCTTGCTTGCTTGCTCGGGGGCAGAAGGACAGGACAGGGTTGGGCCCACCAACTTAGACCCATAGCTTTGAAATACAAGCAGTACAAGCACAACACCCACATCTATGAACAAACAAGCATGTCCACACACAGCTATACAAATAAACAACACACACTGAGACACTGTACATACACATAGATACGCCCTCAGTCAGCAACACCCACAGATATGAACAAACAAGCATGTTTACACACGCTAAAAAAGTAACGATCATGCCTGGTAAGGTGTGGTATTAAGGTAGCCCCGTTGTATGGCGGTAGGGAACGAGCTGCTACTTTACCTTACCAAAGCTACAATGGCCGTTGACAGCGATCGCAAACACTAGAGCGCACCAGTAAGGATTCAAACAGCGCACCTTCGTCATTTCAATGAGCTCCATTGAGCTACCATTGAGCCATTTGTTGAACACACAGCTATACAAATAAACTGCATACACAAACAGACACGCCAAGCAAAATACCCACAGCTGTAAACAAACAAGCAAATCCACACACAGCTATACAAATAAACTGTATACTAATATACACTCACAGGCACACCCTCAGTAAGCAACCCCCACGCATTAACCCACCCACCTCATAGAGGCACCAGATGCGTGTGAGCACAACGCACTGCTTATCTAGGCAGAAAAATGTTTGCTAGTGACTAACACCCACTCATGCACCCACCCACCTCATAGAGGCACCAGATGCGTGTGAGCACAACGCACTGCTCATCTAGGCAGAACAATGTTTGCTCCGTGGCTTGCACCACACTCGCCAGGCTGGCCACATCATCCTGCAGCAGGCAGCCCTTGTCCTCATATGGGTGTTGGTTGATGGCCACAATGTCGAGCCACAAGAGCGTGTCATGCTCCTCCTTCTCCACAAAGCGCGACTGCAGGAAGGCCAACAAGTCCTTCAGCCTGCGGGACCACGTGTGGGAGACAAAGAAGCGGGGAAGGCCGGTGTATGTCTCTGGGATGATATCAAACAGGCAGCCCTTGGTCGCAGCAGTCTTGGGCCGCACAAAGCGCTCCACCACCTCCTGAATGGTCCACTCACCATCCACATCTCCTTGCTCCACCAATTGCAGAAAGAACTTAAGTTGCACCCCTCTCTCTATCACCTTCACTGCAGGATTGGGGTCTTCATTTATTAGCAAGGGCTGACCAACAGCTTCTTCCCCTGCCACAGTCACTTCGGGTGGCATGGGGGCATCACTCAGCAAGGGCTGCACCACAGCTGCCCCCTCCATCTCCTTCACTGTGGGTGGCTTGGGGGCTTCACTCAGCATGGGCTGATCGGCATCTTCCCCCTCACTCACATTCACTTGGGGTGGCTTTGGGGCATCACTCAGCATGGGCTGCACTGCAGCTTCCCCCTCTGTCTCCTTCACTTGGGGTGGCTTTGGGGCATCACTCAGCATGGGCTGATCGGCAGCTTCCCCCTCTGTCTCCTTCACTTGGGGTGGCTTTGGGGCATCACTCAGCATGGGCTGCACTGCAGCTTCCCCCTCTGTCTCCTTCACTTGGGGTGGCTTTGGGGCATCACTCAGCATGGGCTGCACTGCAGCTTCCCCCTCTGTCTCCTTCACTTGGGGTGGCTTTGGGGCATCACTCAGCATGGTCTGCACCGCAGCTTCCCCCTCTGTCACATTCACTCGGGTCTTAGGGGCTTCATCACTCGGCATGAGATCATGCACTGCAGCCCCAGGGTCCTGTGTGTGTGTGTGTGTGAGAGAGAGAGAGAGAGAGAGAGAGAGAGAGAGAGAGAGAGAGAGAGAGAGAGAGTGCATGTGTGAGAGTGAGAGAGAGAGAGAGAGAGAGTGTGTATGTGTGTACGTGTGTGTGTGTGTGTGTGAGTCACTCGGCATGAGATTGGCGGAGGCCCCCCCTTCTGGAGGGAAGGAGCCCACAGGGTCACCCCGTTGTCCGTTTGACTGATGACCGTGCGACCGAAAGGAAGCCTGACACATCAGCCAACTGTCTTGTAAGTAATTGGCTTCGGTCCGCTTGATTCCGTTGCCACCTGTCGCTTTGATAGCACTCTCAGATATTCCACGCTTCCTGCGACGCTGCCTAGGACTTGTTTATCAAGGAGAAAGATGCTAGGAATATATGTTAGTTATAACAATTTTCTGCGTGAAACGCTGCCGAGGACTTTTTCATCAAGGAGAAAGATGCTAGAGAGATGTGTTGTGGGTATATGTGCCTGTGTATGTGTTAAGTGATTTACTGACCTTCATCAAGGAGGAAGATGCTAGGGAGATTTGTGATGGGTATACATGTGTATATGTGTGTGGGTGTGTGAGTGTGTGTGTGTGTGTGTAACCTGACTTACTGACCTTCGATGCTCCGAGGCCCATGGTATCTACTTAACAATGGCACGTGGCTCGGGGGACATTGCAGTAGTGATGTATGAAGCATGGGATGCTGAGGTGGCTTGGATGGCTGGCTGGATGAGATAGAGCTTGGTGGCTTGACAGGCGGGGAGAGGTGGTTCAAAGGCTGATGTTGGTGGCAGCTGGCTGGCTGGATGAGAGAGAGCTTGGTGGCTTGACAGGCGGGGAGAGGTGGTTCGAAGGCTGATGTTGGTGGCAGCTGGCTGGCTGGATGAGAGAGAGCTTGGTGGCTTGACAGGCGGGGAGAGGTGGTTCGAAGGCTGATGTTGGTGGCAGCTGGCTGGCTGGATGAGAGAGAGCTTGGTGGCTGGACAGGCAGGGAGAGGTGGTTCAAAGGCTGATGTTGGTGGCACCTGGCTGGCTGGATGAGAGAGAGCTTGGTGGCTGGACAGGCAGGGAGAGGTGGTTCAAAGGCTGATGTTGGTGGCAGCTAAGTAGCTTACGGGGAGAGGGGTCTTGGAGTAGCTGAGGTGGTGGGAGGAGTTGCAGGCTTGGAAAGGGTGGCTTGGGAGGTGTGACTGAGGAGATGTGCCTGGAGGAAGGTGGGCAAAACGGGGGGGAAAGTGTGCGTGTGTGGGGGGGGGGGATGAAGTTGGTGAGGTGGCAGTGAGGAGGAGATGTGCCTGGAGGAAGGTGGGTAGGACAGGACAGGGGAGGGGGGGAGGATGAACCGTATGTTCTGGAGACTTAGAGTAGTGGTAGATGGTAGTGAGGTGGCAGCGTGGAGGAGATGTGCCGGTCGGGAAGGGGGGGGGCTAGAGAGATGGTAGTGGGGAGAAGAGTGCAACTCAATTACAGTAATTGGGGATTGATGGATGCATCTACGGAACAGATTGATGGGTTGAGTGGTGTGTGGTGGTAGGAGGTAGGCAGGTAGGTAGTGTGCGAGACTGTTGCCCTGTTGGTGGGGGGGGAGAGGTAAACTGGTGAAGAAGGGTTAGCAACAGGTCGACAGGTGGTGACAGTCGAGACCGTGAATGGGAGGTTGGCCAACCCTGGTTAGAGGGCGCTAGGAGGAACCACCGGTGGGGGGTGGGATGGATTGTATGTTCTGGGGACTCGAGGTAGATGTACGGTGCGCATGGTGAGAGGTAGGGGAGTGCGCCAGCGGGAGGTGCGTTCGCGAGAGCCAGAGGGCACCCTCTGGTGAGAGCACCCTGTTGACGAGGGCACGCGGCATGTAGTAGCGAGGTTTCAGATCGGCGCGGGAGTGGGATGAACGCTATGTTCCGGTAACTCTGCGTGTCTCATGGTGATGACGGCAGGTATTAGCGAGGATCTTCATCAAAGCCGGAGTGTAGGGGCAATGCAGTGGTAGTGATTGGTCTCCGCGACCCAGACGTCTTGGGTTCGAATCGTGATGGTTATCCTCCCTGGTCGCACCGCACGGGATGCCGAATTTCAGTATGAAGGAGGTTGGTTGTCGGAAGGCGCTTAGAACCATGCGACCATTCTTCTGCTTCGGTCTTCAATACATGGCAGCACTGCACATTTGGGGGGTCTACGGTACCTTTTCATTTGGCTTATCGGGGTGCATTATGGGTGAAAATAAAAGAAAAGCAGTACGCCAATTCGGCGTGATTAAGGAAGGGTGAGAAGGGTGAGAAGGGTGCCGTAGGGGTGCATAGAAGGGTGCAGAATACCCCCAAATGTGCAGTGCAGTGAGTCCTGCCCATGCGCACGTTGTAGATAGATAGGTCGTACCTGGGATGGACGATGAATTCAAGAGGCCCTTCACAACACAGGAGGATTGTTCTCCATTTCCAGACAGACAAATTAGCAAGAAGGAAGAAGAGATGAAGTGAGCGTTTAGATGCCATAGATTGACGAAGAAGACGCAGCGTACGTCGGTGTTTGTCTGTACTGAGCCCTGGTACTGAGCTCCAAGCTGGCACGTGCGTGCGCGTGCGTTGGGTAACCGCGGTTGCAACCAGGGCCCGACCGACCCCCAGGGCCCCAGGGCACGACCCTGCAGGTACATGCCCAGTACAGAGGTCCTCAGGGCAATGAGTTCTTGACGCTTGTGGACGAGGCCACCACTAGGGAGGGGGGGGGGGGGGGGGGGGGGGTCTGTGTTTTTTGTTAAAATGGGCAGATATTATTACAGAAATAAATGTTACGCCTGATGATGAGGCGTGAGGTTGTGGCCTTGTGTGGGGCCAGTTTGAACTTGAACTTGGGGACCAGCCCAATCGCTTGCGCTGGGGCCAGGGTGGAACAAACCGGTCGGTTCTCCGGTATTGGGGGCTTTCCTGGTCGGTTTACCGGAGCTCAAAAATCTGAGTTCCGGTTTCGCAGCAACTTTCTGAGAAGCCTGTCCGGTTTGCACCGACCAGTTCTGAGCTCGAGTTCCGGCCAGACCGACCGAAATTCGATCTCGAGTTCCGGTGTCCGACCCAGCTTAGTAGCTGACTAAGCTGAGTAGCTGTGTAGCTGACATAGTAACTCGAGCCTAGCAGCTTATCAACAGTTGGAACTTCATCTTCCTCAACCTCCCAACATTCAAACACCTGCCCTTCGAGAAGATGACGACGGAACCCCTGTCTCCCACAGTAACCACCAATTCCCTCAGGGTTCAATTTGACAGCGAAATTTGAACTGAAAGCTATGGTATTTAGTCGACTGCTCAGCAATTCGTTCATTCGAGCACCTGCTCGACTGCCCCCCCTTCGCCCTTGTCCTAGATTCCTTGACTGGCTCGTCGCGTCTGTTGAAGCGACAAAAGGCGCCCCGCAACAGCTCCTCCTCGCCCTCGTCATTGAGTCGTTGACTGGCTCTTCGCCTTTGTTGGAGCTCCTTCTCCCCTCCTCCTCTTCCTCTCCTTCTCCTCCCCCTCATCCTGCTCCCTCCTCCCCCTCATCCTGCTTCCTCCTCCCCCTCCTCGTCCTTTTCCTCCTCCCCCTCCTGCTTCCTCCCCCCCTTCCCCTCCTCGTCCTTTTCCTCCTCCGCCTCTCCCCTCTGGATCTCCCCTTTTGCTGCTGCGCTTGGAAGGCTTCTAAGCGCGAGGTACTGTAGCTTTTGGAACCTGGTCTTCATGGACTCAACACGCGCCAAAACTCCCGCTGGTGGTCAGTGAACCCTTCATTCAAGTGTCCGTTTTGTCTCACTTGATCCCCTGATGCCTCTTGCACTCCAGATCTGGTTCTAGAACTTTGTATCCATTCATGCAATGCTTGCAGCCCTCTTTAACATAAAGACCAGGCATGTAGTAATAGGTTCAGGCTCAGTCAACACTGCAATGCCATGAGGCATACCAGATTATTAGATATATCTAAGCAGAATTGCCAGCCACTTGATCCCCTAATGCCACTTGGTCCCCTGATGCCTCTTGCACTCCAGATCTGGTTCTAGAACTTTGTATCCATTCATGCAATGCTTGCAGCCCTCTTTAACATAAAGACCAGGCATGTAGTAATAGGTTCAGGCTCACACAACAATGCAATGCCATGAGACATACGGTACCATTAAATCACCCAACTTACTTTCATTCTACCAACACAATGCAGGTTCAAGTCACCCACTGTGGAGAGACAGTCTCCCCCCCCCCCCCCCCCCCCCCCCCCCCCCCCCCGTTGTTAGGCACATGGGTTTTACAGCATAGTGCGACCTATATCAGTCGATCAATGTTGATTGCAATTTGTGGCCTGCTGGCCTAATTAAATTGATCGCATGTGACCCAGGAGCTCAGCTTTACTTCAAATGGGGCAGTTGTTAGGCACATGGGTTTTACAGCATAGTGCGGCCTATATCAGTCGATCAATGTTGAGTGCAATTTGTGGCCCACTGGCCTAATTAAATTGAGCGCAGGTGACCCAGGAGTTCAGCTTTACTTCAAATGTTGTAGGGTTTGCAGGCTCCAAGTTATAGAATATCATATCTTGCAATGAATGATGATTCCAATCTGCTATGTGTCTTATATTTAAAGCAGAACCCAAATACGAATTTTTGTAACACAGAGGCCCCAAAATGACCACCTAAAGTGTACCGGAAGTTTTAAAACCATAAGTGCGGCCGAAAAGGAAAAACAAAAAAAGTGCGGTTTAAAAAAATGACCCAAAACGTGTACCGGAGCTCTAAAATCAGAGTTCCTTTTTCACAGCAATTTCCGGGAAGGCCATTGTCCTACCCTGGCTGGGGCCAACCACGGGGGGCCAGCCCGTTGGCTTGCGCTTGCTTCAACCATCAACTTGAACTTGAACTTGGTTATATGGCTCCAGCCAGCAATTTGGCTGCTCGTCGTCTTCAGCAGTACAAAAAGGTCAGGGCAGGGCATTACAAGAAAATACCAGGGAACCATCCAACATGGGTAGCATTATGCTACCAGCATATATCGTCAAAATGATTTATATGTACCTCCCATGAAGCAGAAGTTGAATTGATACATGGTTGTATTTTGAGCACACTTGGGCAGACTACTTAGTAAACATGTATTTGACCTTGAAGTTGGGTACATGGCTCCAGCTGGCAATTTGGATGGCTGGAGCCATATACCAGTCTGGCTACTAAGCCCTACCAATTTAATGCACCTGATTCAAATTGTAACTAATTTATGGTTTTACAGCAAACTTGGTCAGAATCCTTGGTGAACATGTAACAAAGAAATGTTACAATATCATAAGATCCTTTGCCAACTGGATTTTAAGTCTGAGCTTGAGACAATCAAAGCCATATATATAGGGACCCGGCAAATCATATGATGCTGACCAAAGACGAGTATGATATCATACACATATCATATGATGTAATATCATATGATATGATGCCGTAGGCCAAAGTTACCTAGTCAAACCGCCGGCATCATATGATATCATATGATGACATGATATCATATGATATCATATTATTGCCTATCCCTACATATATATAGACCCTTTTGCCAAGTTAGTTTTGCCATGCTTTTCTGGCACCCGCTTTTAGGGGGGAAATGACATTTGCCAATACATAATATTGCCAATACTTGGGGCGCGTACAGTAATTAATGATGATGATGATGATGACCATGACCGAGAAGTCCTGAAGTCCTGAACATTGTAACGATAATTGATGCTTTATTCTATCTGATTTGCCTCCGTCTCTTAACCACGGCGGCGTGTATGGGTCTGCGGGACTACGGGACTACGACTATTAGGCACCACGTAGGCCCACTATTTGAGTAGGCTGAGTGCGCCTGCTATTTTGTAAGAGTAGCAACGCCATTCGAGCTGAATGCTTCTTGTCGCTGGTTTGTGTCGGAAGACCCACTTCCACAACTAAAACAAAGTTTAAGGATTAAAGCTCGCAGACTAGTAGACGACACCAATTTTGGGGTTGGATTTGAATTTTTTCATTTTTATTTTTGAACTTGATTTCCAAGGGATTTTGGAATCCTGCAATGTTTTACTCTTTTTGGATTCTGGGTTATTGACTCCGGAACCAATATTGCTTTTTTGTGATATAT
The DNA here is from genome assembly GCA_022414725.1 of Microglena sp. YARC. Taxonomy (NCBI): domain Eukaryota; kingdom Viridiplantae; phylum Chlorophyta; class Chlorophyceae; order Chlamydomonadales; family Chlamydomonadaceae; genus Microglena; species Microglena sp. YARC. Next base: position 20,511 of record JAJSRW010001423.1, on the reverse strand, counting down.
CGTACGTTTTCGATATCGTCCACTTTTTGGGAAATCAGTATGAAATGAAGGGGATATTGCAGGTGATAGCCTTTACATGTCCATACAGAAAAAATCAAGTCAAATGAACCAATTCTGAAGAAGATAGAAAACTACGATAATATTGTGCGATGTTGTCGTACAGTATCGTACAATATACAATATAATATACGTTTAAAACTGCCTTGTATGCAAGCATCTCTTCATACACCTATTGACATATGCATGCCATACACGTCTTAATACCTGCCTTGTATGCATGTATGTATGACGGTCCTAGATTTGAAGTTTTCAACTCGAAATTTGTTACACTTTCCGGCGAGAACTTCTACTTCTGTAGGAATTGCTCCGCCTTTCTTTCTGAGCCCTTAGCGGGCGCTGTTTTGTGTACGGGTTCCCAAGGATTAATAACTGGAAATCCTTAAAAAAAAGGGCATTGGACTTGATTTGATTCTGCGATTCATACGTTTTTTAAATATATTTACTGGTGGTTGTGAAAGGACTTTCACCGCAGGTGGTGGTTTTCCCGACACAAACCACCGTCAACAGGGAAGGGTTTGTTTGGAGTTATGACAGGAATTTCAGCCCAGGAGGAGGGTCTACCGACATCGAGGATTCATTTCGACTCAATCAACAACTAGGCTGAACTAGGGTTACATTTTCAGTTTCTCGAAAAGCAAATCTCTATCCTCAGAATATAATATGAAATGCCTAGGTCTAAGCAAATATAATAACTGTAATATGCATTTGAATAGGTAGAATATAACAGAAGATACATTTTAATGAGCATAACAATACATGGCGAGCAGTGCAACGTGAACCTAACAAAGATGAGTGATTCCTGAGTTGCTCCTGTTGATAAGACCTGTCCTAGTGACTGATATATTTTTAAAATATTCAGCTATAATTCATATTTATATATAATAATTCGAACTCCCATAGTTTGAACTCCCATCTGAATCGGACACCGTTCTGAACATGCGGTCAAAAATCTGCCTTCCTGCCCCTCCTGTAATAATTATAATATTTAACCTACTACAACCTGCTACAACCTACTACAACCTGCTACAACCTACTACAACCTGCTACAGAATAGTGGACGAGAGGGCTACAAGTATAAAGGCATAAGCTATCAGCTCAGAGTGATTAGAGGACCTGGAATTGGTGGTGTGGGTGGAAGTGTAGGGGGCTATTTGGTGGGTGAGAGTGGTTGGTGGGTGTGGTTGGTGGTGTGGGTGGAAGTGTAGGGGGCTATTTGGTGGGTGAGAGTGGTTGGTGGGTGTGGTTGGTGGTGTGGGTGGAAGTGTAGGGGGCTATTTGGTGGGTGAGAGTGGTTGGTGGGTGTGGTTGGTGGTGTGGGTGGAAGTGCAGGGGGCTATTTGGTGGGTGAGAGTGGTTGGTGGGTGTGGTTGCAACAGAATAGTGGACGAGAGGACTACAACGCCTCCTCTCCGCTCGTCCCCTTGGCCTTCCTCGGCCAACAATGCTCGGGTCTCACCCCCCAGCTGTGCATATGCGTGCAGCACACCGTTTATCTTTGTTTTCCATCTAGCTACACGGAGGGTTACAGCTCCCCCTCTGCTATATCCCCTCGCCTCCCTCAGCCAACAATGCTTGGGTCTCACCCCCAGCTGTGTGTATGCCTGGGGAACGGCAACATGATATCCTATGATATCATGTCATCAAATGATCATCTGATGCCAGCAGTCTGACTAGGCTAAAGTTACCTTTTACATACGGTATCATATGATGCAATTTGTATGATATCATATGATATCATACTCGCCTTTGGTCAGTATCATATGATTTGCCGGTCCCTACATATGCGTGCAGCACCACAGTTCTTGGCGGAGCCCCCCCTTCTGGGTGGCGGGAGCCCCCAGGGTCACCCCGTTGTCCATTTGTTCGTTTGTGCGACCGCCCCCCTAAGACGAAGCCTGACACATCAGCCAACTGTCTCGTAAATAACTGGCTTTTGTCCGCTCAATTCCGTTGCCAACACTCTCCACCAATTTTCTGCGTTACTTGCTTGACTTGTTCTTTTTAGCTACGGGCAGCAGCTTCTAGACAGATCCCTGGGCGCTCTCTTCATCCAAACCTCCAGCAACCTAGGCACCTGAGAGCTGACATCCTCAGTTTCCCAGTGATCTTGGAATCTTTGGGTTTGGCCCAGTGGCAGTCTCAGGGAGCTGCCTAGAAGCTGGTGCTGGTAGCCGAAAAGATAGACAGCGTGCAGCACACAGACTGGCTATGTTTTTCACCTGGCCCCAGAGAGAACCACAAGTCCTCCAGGTCTCTCTTCACCAGGGCCAACCTCAATCATCCATTCCCAGGCCTCACGCCCAGCTGCCTGTACGTCTACAGCACACAGGCTGGCTACGTTTTTTGGCCCTTCTGGGGGGAGGGAGCCCCCAGGGTCACCCCATTGTCCGTCTAACCGCCCCCCTCGAGAAGAGGCCATACACGTCAGCCAACTAACTGGCTTCGGACCGCTCCAGTCCGTTGCCACCTGTCATTCTGTTGCCAACACTCTCGGCCAATTTTCCATGCCGCTTGCGACGCTGCCTAGGACTTGTTCACCAAGCCCCACGGCCCTGGCGGGGCCCACGGGAGAATCCGCCTCACCAATACAGCTACAATTCCCCCAGGTCTCTCTTCGCCATGGCCAAACGCAACCATCCATTCCCAGGCCTCACACCCAGCTGCTTGTAGGCGTACACCAACGCCTGCACCTCCTTCGCCTGCAGCCTCCCCACCTCTACCAGCTCCATCACCCTCTCATCCACTTGCTCCAGCAAGTCGCTGCCTTCGGCATTGAACCCCAACCTAGCTAGGGCATGCAGCAAGTAGGCTAGGCTAAACCCCCTTGTGTAAGGGACATGCCCTTCGGTGGTCTTAATTAGGAGGGCCAGCTCTTGGCTGGACAGGACCACACCCATCTGAGCTAGGGCCCACACGCCAGCACTTAGGGCTTGGCGGGAGGAGGACTCCAGGTTGCCAGGCTGTAGGAACAGCGAAACCATATCAGGGCGGAGTGGGGCAACTGTGCGCTGTGGGGCAGCTGGCGTCAGGTTTGGTGCCAGGCTGGCTGTCACTTCTTGGTTTGGTGCCAGGCTGGGTGCCAGGCTGTCTGCCACTTCTTGGATCGGCTTGAGGGAGAATCCAAGGCTAGCTAGAGCCCACATAGATATGCCGAGACCCTGCTGATTGAAGTATTTTGTGAGCTTCCCGGTGGCAACAGCTAGGGCCAACAGGCGTGTGGCCCCCACACGTGTGCGCATTCTGGCCGAAGCCCACAGCACTGAGACCAAAGCTTCAGGGAGGAGGGGGAGTGAGGAATCTGCTGAGTTGCTGTTGCTAGTGCTGGTGAGTGAGGGGAGAAGAGAAGAATCAGTGCTGGTGTCGATGCTGGTGGTGGTCTTGGTACTGGTGCTGGTGCCGGTGCTAGTGTCGCTGCTGGTGCCAGTGTTGGTGCTGGTAGCGGTGACGGAAGGTATGAGAGAAGGGAGGGGTTTCTTGCTCCCCCAGACCAGCTCCTCTAGTACTGCCAACTTGGGGACCCCCTGAGGGTACAGCTCAGCCAAGACCCGGTCCAATATGGCAGTGGTCCACTCCACTGGGGGGCTACACCCACAGTGAGCTGTCGCCCACATGCTGTTTGCCACATGCTGGGGTTCAAACGCTTGGGGTAGCAAGGGGAAGGATGCTGCAAGGAAGCTGGACCACCACGCGTTGGTGTGATGAACCAGGGTAGAGTCCTGGACAGGGGCAGGGGGGCCCTGGGAGGAGGAGAATAAGGAGGGCCTGGTCCCCAGCTTGCTCGCTCCACCTGTGCCCACACTGCTTGGAATGAACTTACTGCCTGGAGCTCTGGTTTTCGAGCCCCTTGCAGACTGCCTAACCAGAGATGATGCGGCTTGCTTCAGAGAGACAGGCCTGTGCTTCGGTTTCGGAGCCACAACTAGGCCCATGCGAACACAAGCGAGGGCAACGTTGCTAAGCTCCTGCGGCTTGAACTGATGTGACAGCCTGGCACATGCTGCTAGGCATCTGCATGCCCAAGCCACCCCATGACCAGCTTCCGGCCAGCCTCCGCCGATCTCTCCTGTTCGGGGGCCGCCTCCAGCCGCCCCCCACCTACTTCCACCACCTTCTGGGGAGCTACCGCCAGCTTCTGCCCAGCTTCTGCCACCACCGACTGGTAGGAAACCCAGGACCGAAAGCCCCCACATTGAATTACTCAGCTGCTGCGGGGTCAGATCATCCAGCATAGGCAGCATGCCATGGGCCAGCTGGTGCATGCATGCATACTTGATTGGAGCCAAGCCATCAGCAGGCGATTCTTGTGACGCACGTAACGTTGATAAATGTGACGCCCCTGCTGCTCCTGCTGCTGCTGATGATGATGATGGCGGTGCTGTTACATCGTGGGCAATGTCCCATTCTCTGCTACCACGTGTCTTGCTACCGCCAGCATCAGTAGCACCACCGGCACCAGTAGTAACACTAGCAGCAGCAGTACCACCAGCACTCGGAACACTTCCACCAGCCAGCACCAAGTTGCTGCCACCAGACAGGTTTAGTCGCTCCATTTCAGCCAACGCCCACAGGCTGTTTGACACGTCCTGTCCATTCAGCTCCCCTACCCTGGACCTGACGATGATCTCAGCGAGTAGCGGAGCCATGAGTGTGGGATGTGAGGGGTGTTCCAGCCTGGCGAGGGCCCATAGCATGTTGCTCAGGCCCTGTCCAGTGAAGAGGGGGAGCTTTGGGATGGCTGTGGCAAGGACATGGTTCAGCCATGCATCTCCTGGGTGGGGTAGGGTGTGTGTGTGGGGGGGGGATAAGGTAGGGGGGGGGGGAGGGGGGGGGGGGAGGGTGTAGGTAGGGTGTGTGTGTGAGTGGGGTGTGGGTGTGGGGGTAGGAGTGGTGGTTGTGGGGTGAGTATGGGTGTAAATGTGGGGGTAGGGTGGGGGTGGGGGTGGGGGGGTGGGGTGGGTTGGTTTCCTCTTGGCAGGTTATGGTAGTGTGTATGTGAGGGGTGTTCCAGCCTAGCAAGGGCCCATAGCATGTTGCTCAGGCCCTGTCCGGTGAAGAGGGGCAGCTTAGGGATGGCTGTGGCCAGGACATGGTTTAGCCATGCATCTACTGGATGGGGTAGGGTGGGTGTGGGGGTAGGGTGGGTTTGGTGGTGGGGAGTGGGGTGGTGGCGAGGACATGGTTCAGCCATGTATCTCCTGGGTGGGGTAGGGTGTGGTGTGGGTGTGGGTATGGGGGTACGGTGGGTGTGGAGTAATGTGGGTGTGGGAGTGTGGGTATGGGGGTGGGGGTGGGATAGGGTGGGGGTGGAGGTTGGGGTGCGGGTGCAGGTGAGGGTGGGGGAGGTAGAGAAGGGGGTAGGGTGTGGGGTGTGGGTGTGGTCTGTGTGGTTGGGTTTGGGTGTGGATGTGGGTATGGGTATGGGTGTGTGGGTAGGGTAAGGGGGGGGTATGGGTGGTGTGTGTGTGTGCGTGTAGGTAGGGTGTGGGTGTGGTGGTTTTTTTTTTTTTTGGGGGGGGGGGGGGGGGTATGTGTGTGTGGGGTGTGTGGGGTGATACGGTGGTGGTTGGGGTGCGACGTGCGGGTGCGGGTGGTGCGTGGGGTGTGTGTGTGGGGGGGTGGGGTGGGGGTGGGGTAGGCTCAACCTGCTGGATACAAGCTGACTATGAGCTCCTCCCCCCACCCCCACCCCCACCCACCACTTCTCCCACCCACCACTCCCCCCACCCGCCACCCACCTCAGCCCCCACCCACCACTGCCCCCACCCGCCACCCACCACTGCCCCCCCACCCACCCACCCCACCCTTGCCCACCCACCCACCCACCACCCCCCACACGGACGCACCTGGGTTGTAGCCGATGTGTGCAAGTGCCCACAGCATCCTGCTCGTGTGTTGTGCCTCAAACTGCTGGATACAAGCTTACTAGGAGCCCTTCCCGACCTCCCACCACCCACCCCCCACTTCCCCGGCAACCCACCCACCACTTTCCCCCGCCCCCACCCACCCGCACCCCTTGCCCACCCGCCCACCACTTCCCCCACCACCCACCCACCCCACCCGCACACCCCCCATCCCCACACGGACGCACCTGGGTTGTAGCCGATGTGTGCAAGTGCCCACAGCATGCTGCTCGTGTGCTGCGGCTCGAACAGATGCACCATGGGCACTACTGCATCTACAGCATCTGACATCCACTCGGCGGTAGGCTGCAAGCCAAAAAGCGCAACAGCATACAACACGTTGCTCAGACCTTGGGGCTCGAAGCCCGCTGCTAGGCTAGGCCCCCCTTGCTGCTGGGCTGGGACCCCCTGCCGGACTGGGCTGTCAAAGCCAGGGTGGGCTTCACCTAACAGCATGGGGTGGGAGGCGGCCATCAGTATAGGCATGATATCTTCCGCTAAGAGTACTAGCTCAGATACTTTGCTAGACAGGGGTGTAGCTGGGATAGGCCCCCCTTGCATGGTGTCTGTACAGCCTGCGCTGGGGTGGGACTCTGGTGTCTGTACCGCCTCGTAGTGCCTGATCACGGTGGCTAGGGCATACACTGAGTTGGAGATGTGTTGGGGTTCCAGCCTGGCGGCGTGGTTTGGGATCATCCTGGTCAGGGTGAGAACTAGGCTTAAGATCGTGAACCCTAGATCTGGTGGTGGATCTCCCTCAGATTCCAATTGGCTTCCTTGAGTCAGAGCATGTCCTGCTGGTGTACTGCATGCCAGCTTGGCGGCGGCCCACAATGAGTTAGCTAGAGCCCTGGCGTTGAAGGAGGGGGCGTGCTCAAGTGACAGGCTGGCGATGAGAGCAACACAGTCAGCAAGGGTGGGGGGCTTAGAGCGAGAGGGGTTCTTGGTGAGAGGCTGAGCTTGGGACCTTTGAGGGGGGCCTGTAGGGGATGGCTGGGTAGAAACCTTGGCTAGTCGCACAAGGGCGGCAGCTGCATGGATGCTATTGAAGGAACCTTGGTGGGTAGAACACACCTGCGGAGAATGGTGGGGCGCTCACATGTAAATTGCATAAATGCACACCAAAGGAACGTCAAACCAACGTCATGTACTCTATTGAAGGAGCCTTGGTAAATTGCATCAATAAACACCAAAACAACACCAAAGCAACATGTAAACAACATCACGAATGCTATTGAAGGAAGCTTGGTGGGTAGAGCACACCTGCATATAATTGTGGGGTGCACATGTAAATTGAATCGGTACGCATCAAACCAACATCATAGATGCTATTGAAGGAAGCTTGGTGGTAGAACACACCTCCGGACAATGGTGGGGCATACACATGTAAATTGTGTGCTGAGTTTGCATTTGGGAGAAAGGAGTAAACCATTCATAAACAAAATAACTGAATAAGGCTATTGAAGAAACCTTGGTGGGCAGAACACACCTCCGGACAATGGTGGGGCTTACACATGTAAATTGCGTACTTAGTTTGCATTTGGGAGAAAGGAGTAAACCATTCATAAACAAAATAACAAAATAAGGCTATTGAAGAAACCTTTGTGGGCAGAACACACCTGCGGATAATGGTGGGGCGTACACATGTAAATTGCGGGCTGAGTTTGCATTTGGGAGAAAGGAGTATATCGTTCATAAAAAAAAAGGCTATTGAAGAAACCTTGGTGGGCAGAACACACCCGCTGACAATGGTGGGGCTTACACACGTATTCATAAACAAAATAAGGCTATTGAAGGACCCTTGGCGGGCAGAACACACCTGCGGAGAATGGAGGGGTGTACATTACATTCCTTGCTCATAAATTTGAAGTCGGTAGAAAGGACAAGTCCTAGGCCCGTTGCAAGCGACGCAGAAAATTGGCGGGGAATGTTGGCTATAGGAGCGACAGGTGGCACTGGAATCGGGCCCAGTGGACCGAAGCCAGGGTTAACGACAGGGCCAGGGGGCAGTTAGGGCCAGGTTTCTTGTTTCTTGTTTCTTGCTGTCAAACGGACAATGCGGCGACTCTGGGGGCTCCCGCCCCCCAGAAGGGGGGGCTCCGTCAAAAATAACAATGAATATATATCCAATGAAGGAATATTGGTGGATAGAGCAGGCCTGTGTTACAGATCGTTTTAATCTACAAAATACACACATGTATACCAAAAACATATGTGTAGGTACGAGGGGGGGGCAAGGAAAAAGATTTCGTACCGCACGTTCGATATGGATAGAGAACCGCGAGCAATAGTCGATACAAAAAAAATCATGTCGATACACCCACGGGCGGCCGAGATACGAGGGTGGGGGGGGTGGGGTGGGGGGGGGGGGGGGGGGGTTGACCGTTTTCCCAATTTTATTTGTACCTGCGAATTTTTTGAGCGTGACGTACACCATTGAGAAGGTCTCGACAAGAGGAGTACAAATCTGAAGCCGTTAGTTAGTGACACCAAGGGTGTAATAGGTGAATCTCCTGGAAGGTACATCCAGGCTGGACGCCAGGCTGGACGTCACCCAGACCTTCCCGTCCAGCTTGGAACGAGCGGCAGTTGGGCGGAAAAAGGCGCACGCGCAACGCATTCTGAATTCCGGTCCCCTACCGTACGAAGTTCCTAAAGCAGTCGAGCCTGGGGGTCGAGCACTCGAGCCCCCCCCCCCCCCCCCCCACTCACACACACACACACACCTTCCCCCCCCTCCCCCCCACCCCAAAACACACACACCACCCGAGCCGACCATCAGGCTCCAGAATACAAGTTGAGTAGATCAAGCCATGATAATGATGATGATAAAGATAAAGATAAAAAGACATATAACGCCTTCAGTCGATTTTCGTGATCTCCTCCTAGGGCGCGGACGATTGCTGAGCGCCCAAGAAAGTTGTAAAAATACTAAAATCTAAATAACTTTGTCCAAACTTGATATTTATAATTTTTGGTTGTATGGTTGGAAAGGCCTTGCCGAGATGATGCTCATGGACCCCCCTTTCACTATGTAATAATGTCGGGGTGTCTAGATATGAGGTCTCAAAGAGGGGGAGGTGGTGGTGGTGGTGGGGGGGTCCCCGGGGGTCAAAATAACAATTTCCGAACGTGCGGTCAGCCAACTTTATTCCTGCCCCCCCCTCGTGTAGGTATATGTCTATAAAATACGCTTATGTTAAGGTATATATCTATAAGATACGCATATGTATGGGTATATGTCTATAAGATACTCATAAGTATAGGTGTTTATCCATAAATTACGCACGTGTACAGGTGTTTCTCTAAATAATACACAAATGTGTAGGTGATTATATAAAACATATGCATATGCATAAGAGTGAATCTAAACAATACGCATATATTTATAGGTGTTTATCTAAACATTCGTTTATGTATAGGTTTTAACTATAAAACACGCATCTGTAGAGGTGTTTATCTAATCAATACGCATATGTGTATGTAATAACCTGGTGCAAGTGCTGCTAGAACGGACATATGTATTATTGTTTATAAATACAATACTCATATGTATATACGTTTATCTACGCAGTAGGCATATGTATAGATGTTTATCTATAAACTACGCATACATATCTGTACTTACCTGGAACAAGTGCTGCCAGGACGAGCATACGTATTGGTTTTCATCTATAAAATATGAATGTGGTTCGCCCCAGTGGCAGCAAACGGGCTGGCCCCCTCGACCTCACCCCTCGTAATAAGGCGTACTATTTATTTATTTAAAATACCTGGTACACTTATTTTTGTACATGTGCTGTACGAATATTTTTACAAGTGCTGTACTACTTATAATTACCTGGAACAAGTGCTGCCAGGACGAGGCACTACTGATGGCTTTTGTAATCTGAGGAGGGTCCAGTGGACGGGCTGGTTGAATTCTTTGGGGGCGGCCATTAGGAGGGGCCTGACCAGGGGGTGCCCAACCAGCGCCACTGGGGGTCCTCGATCGACCTGAGGATCTGTCCTGAAGGTAGGAGGCTGCAGCAGGTAATGCATGGGACACTGATGTGGATGCTGCTGACGGTACATGTTTTGACGACCCCCTATTGTCCCAAGTCCTGTCTATCGCACCAGGCTGGGCTAGGCCCCCCTCCTCCCTGGGCCTAGCCCAGCCTTGTCTCCCCTTACCCAAGGCAGGGTTGGAAGAGCGGAGGTAGGAGTCTTGGGTGAAGCCCTCCCTCCAGGACCAGGCATCAGGACCCTGGACTAGTTCTGGGGCTCTAGAAGACACGTCTAGAGGTGGGGTGTCTCCCCCATGCTGGTCGCCCTCATGCACCAGCTCATGCAAGTGCTCCTCAGGTTGCCTCAACTGCCTTGTCCGAGGGCGAATGTTTGCTGTTGCTGCGGCAGCCTTTCTTGAGGCCGAAGCTGCGACCCCTGCCCGCACCCCGCTTACATGCTTCATGGGACCAGGAAGGTAGGAAGGAGAATGCAGCTCGTGCTTTGCTCGAATTAGCTTGGACAAGCAGCTGCAGGTGGTAGGAAGCTTTGCCGCATTATCGAGGCAGGTTCGCGCATGCTATGAGCATGCTGGAGGGTATCATTGAGTCCGAGGCTACGCTGGACGTTTGGATGGAAGCAAAGAATCGATTGAATTTGGGGGGGGTGGAAGAAGGCCAGAATGCAAGATGTGGCTAACGTTCGAGAGATTGGCCACGTAACAACAATGTGAGTCGTACTGACGGCAGCAAGACAGCTTGGCAGGGGGCGACTGCGGGGTAGCAAGCAGGGAGACCAAATGCGAGCAAATGGGCAAAACCAGCAGCTTTTAACTGGGTACCTAGGGACCCAGATCTCGTAATAAACTGCACAGAGTGATGGCGGAGTTCTTTGTCGATTGCATGCTGCCAGTGCTGAGGTCATACCATGGTAGGGTGTTGAAGATCTGTAGGCCAGGTGGCGTGGACCGAGTCAGCCGAGTCAGGTGCCGAATCACACCGTGGTGGCCGAATCAAGAGAATCGAATCCCCTCCCACAGCCATACCAGAACCCACACCAGGCGATGGGAGAAACCTGAAGAAAATTGCGTGAGAGTGGTATTTAGTGTGATCTCGCTACATAATAACCACAGCATTGCTTGTCACCGCCTGAGAACTGGATCCCGCAGTGCCGCACCATGTCCGCACCTTCACCGCTTCCGCCAGATTTAGTGACTGACATCGTTCTACGTACGCTTCAACTGGATTCTAATATCGGCGACGGTAGCGTGTGCACTGTCTGCTGCGCCTGGGAGTCGATCGTCTCTCAAAATATTGGCCATATCTTGCTCCTCAGGAGCCATGGTGATATTCCCGCTGCCCTCTCCCATGCCCTTAAGCACGGAAAGCTCGACGTTGCTACATGGCTAGTATCGAGAGCAGCATCGTTGGAAGAATCCAATCTCTGCCTGTTGTTGGCAGTTGCAGGAGACCAGACTGAACTGGCAAGGCTTCTGCTTGCTGCCCCACAGTACTCCGCCCATGCTGACTGTAACGATGGGACAGCACTAGTGAATGCAGCAGCGAGAGGCAACAGTGAGGTGGTGTGCATGTTGCTGGATGCGCCACAGCATGCCGCCCGTGCAGATTGCCATGGTGGGATTGCACTACTGACTGCGGCAAATAATGGCCACAGTGAGGTAGTGTGCCTGCTTCTTGATGCCCCACTGCATGCCGCCCATGCAGATTGCTATGATGGAAGAGCACTACTGACTACGGCAGAGAATGGCCGCATTGAGGTAGTGCGCATGTTGCTTGATGCCCCTCAGCACGCCGTCTATGCAGACTGTCAGAGTGGGTTGGCACTAGTGAATGCGGCAGAGAATGGCCACAGTGAGGTAGTGTGCATGTTGCTTGATGCCCCTCAGCATGCCGCCCATGCAGATTGCCGTGGTGGGAGTGCACTAGTGAATGCAGCAAGGAAAGGCCACATTGACGTGGTGCGCATGTTGCTGGATACCCCCCAGCATGCCCCCCATGCAGATTGCCATGATGGGCTCGCACTAGTGAATGCAGCAGCAAATGGCCACTTTGAGGTAATGCGCCTGTTGCTTGATGCCCCGCAGCATGCCGCCCACGCAGATTGCCAAAATGGGCTGGCACTTGTATCTGCGGCAGAGGATGGCTGCATTGAGGTGGTGCTTCTTTTGCTAGATGCCCCTCATCATGCCGCCCATGCAGATTGCACCAGTGGGAAAGCACTATTGAATGCGGCAAGGAATGGCCACAGTGAGGTGGTGCGCATGTTGCTTGATGCCCCCCAGCATGCCGCCCATGCAGATTGCAATGATGGGCTCGCACTAGTGAATGCGGCAAAGAATGGCCACCTGGAGGTAATAAAAATTGTTGCCTGGTGCCCCTCATCATGCCGCCCATGCAGATTGCCAAAATGGGATTGCACTATTGCATGCGGCAGAGAATGGCCACAGTGAGGTGGTGCGCATGTTGCTGGATGCGCCACAGCATGCCGCCCATGCAGATTGCCGTGCTGGGCTTGCACTAGTATCTGCGGCAGAGAATGGCCACATTGAGGTGGTGCGCCTGTTGCGTGATGCCCCTCATCATGCAGCCCATGCAGATTGCCGTACAGGGAGTGCACTAGTAAAAGCAGCAAGTACAGGCCACATTGAGGTGGTGCGCCTGTTGCTTGATGCCCCTCATCATGCTGCCCATGCAGATTGCAATGATGGGCTTGCACTAGTGAATGCGGCAAAGAATGGCCACATTGAAGTAATCCGCATGTTGTTGGATGCCCCCCAGCATGCCGCCCATGCAGATTGCCATGATGGGCTTGCACTAGTGAAAGCTGCAGAGTATGGCAACAGTGAGGTAGTGCGCCTGTTGCTTGACGCTCCACAACATACCGCCCATGCAGATTGCCACGATGGGCTTGCACTAGTGCATGCGGCACTGAATGGGCACATCGAGGTGGTACGCATGTTGCTTGATGCTCCTGAGCATGCCGCCCATGCAGATTGCAATGATGGGCGTGCACTATTGAATGCAGCACAACATCGCCACGTTGAGGTGGTGCGCCTGTTGCTTGATGCTCCACAACATGGCGCCAAAGCACTTCGCCTGCCACCCATGCAGATGCTCATGCTGGACTTGCACTTGTGAAAGCGGCAGAGAATGGCAACACTAAGGTGGTGCGCCTGTTGCATGGTGCTCCACAGCATGCCGCCAAAGCACTTTTCCTGCTGCCCTTGCAGATGTTCATGCTGGGCTTGCACTTGTGAATGCGGCAGAGAACGGCCACAGTGAGGTGGTACGCATGTTGCTTGATGCCCCTCATCATGCTGCCCATGCAGATTGCAAAGATGGGCTTGCACTCCTGAATGCGGCACAGAATGGACACAGTGAGGTGGTGCGCCTGTTCCGTGAGCATCATGCCGCACGTGCAGATTGCAACTATGTGAAAGCTCTCTTGCATGTGGCAAAGAATGGCCACAGTGAGGTAGTACGCCTGTTGCTTGATGCCCCTCGTCATGCCGCCCATGCAGATTGCATTGCTGGGCTTGCACTAGTGAATGCAGCAGAGAATGGCCACCATGAGGTGGTTCGCCTGTTGCTTGATGCCCCTCATCATGCCGCCCATGCAGATTGCCACAATGGGTGTGCCCTATTATATGCGGCACAGAATGGCCACAGTGAGGTAGTGCGTCTGTTGCTTGATGCCTCACAGCATGCCGCCTATGCAGATTGCGACGATGGGAAAGCACTATTGAATGTGGCACATAATGGCCACAGTGAGGTGGTGCGCATGTTGCTTGATGCCCCTCATCATGCCGCCCATGCAGATTGCCACAATGGGTGTGCCCTATTATATGCGGCACAGAATGGCCACAGTGAGGTAGTGCGTCTGTTGCTTGATTCCCCACAGCATGCCGCCCATGCAGATTGCGACGATGGGAAAGCACTATTGAATGTGGCACATAATGGCCACAGTGAGGTGGTGCGCATGTTGCTTGATGCCCCTCATCATGCCGCCCATGCAGATTGCCACAATGGGTGTGCCCTATTATATGCGGCACAGAATGGCCACAGTGAGGTAGTGCGTCTGTTGCTTGATGCCTCACAGCATGCCGCCCACGCAGATTGCAATGGTGGGCTTGCACTAGTGAATGCAGCACAACATGGCCACAGTGAGGTGGTAAGCATATTACTGGATGCTCCAAAGGTTGCAGACGGACTTGATAGGCGGGCTGACGCTCTTGCAGTTTTTGATAATCTTAGTGAATCCTTGCGGATGTTTTTACTAGATCCTTTCTACTTGCTTGTGGGTGAAGCCATCGCTGATAGCTAGACACATATGTCCAAATGTGTGAGGCATCAGCTAGACAAGGATCAAATCATAAGCCTGTCGCCAACCTTTTTTGAACTGTCTGAGAACTCCTGACGTTTTACCGCTTATGTGGCTAGTCTCTTTGGTCGCTTTCAAGCTTATATTAGACGTGTAATTGCAACTACATCAACGGTAGAAGAGTAGTCGAAGATGAAATGCATTGCATATTAGAATGTCCGTTATACGCTGAGGATAGAAAAAATATTTTTGAGAAAATGAACGTTGAACCTGAATTGGTGGATACAAACTCCAGTATGAAGCTGGTCGTGAATCCTGATTCCTTTGAAGGATGGGAATACTTAATATAATTTGTAAAATAAGGCGATAATAATCGCACAATTAAATTATCCTCCCAGCTAAGATGATGATTTAATTATATTGTAGAATTAAATTATCGCTGTAGCACGAACTCAGAGCCCCCCTCGGTTAAACAATTGTTTGGGGTTCAGTTCATCAGTGCTTTTTCTTTTTAAGCCCTTCCTGTTGACAGTTGGGCAAGTCCCTTAAGCCTATTGGGCCTACCTCTGGACTGTAACATACATACATCCAGTTTAGGGATCGTGTAAGGAGACCCACCCTTTGATGAGGCCAACATCCTCCTTGTAAAAAAAACTACATTTAGCCCAATTGGCTGTCAAGGTTGTTTATGGTAATTCAAAATCTACGTTTCTGTTGTTGTTGTTAGTCCAGGGGTGGGCCAAATAGGCTTAAGGCACTTGCCCTTCTGTGACAGGAGGGGCTAATATCCCATGAGCCTATAATTACGTGTCATGAGCCGTTTCATTAGCCTAGAATTACGTATCATTAGCCAATATGTATGGCTCACAAGCCAAACTCTACACTGCAACAAAACAGATTGACAAAAATAAGCGTTGTGGCGTGAGACGTAACATTTTGAATACCTAAGGTGGCGACCCCTGGACTGTAACATGCATACAAGTACCTATTTATTGAGCCCACCACACACATACAAGTCCACGACAAGCTCAAGACAAGCCCAAGCCCAGTTTACACATACAGGGCCACGACAGGCTCAAGACAAGCCCAAAGGAATGGATAAGAGGGGCAGACGGAGGAGGGAGGGGGATATATATATATATATATATATATATATATATATATATATATATATATATATATATATATATATATATATATATATATATATATATATATATATATATATATATATATGAGACACCCCAAGATACATGTTTCCGGCTAATCGGCTATGATTGGCAGTTTCTGGGCAGCTCCTCTGCCTGAATATTCAGCCAAACTTAATTAAACTTCGTGCATACGGTAGCTGGCATAATCAGCTTTTCAGCATTGCTGACATATTTGGTATTAGCCCAGTCTCTAGCCCAAGGAGCTGCCTAGCTGGGAAGAAAAACAGTGCCCAAGGACGATCGATGTATGATCACTTTTGTTTTCAACACCCGATCACAAAACCGGGGGAAAGCTGCATCGAAAAGGCTCTATACCTTCTTCATTGACCTCTCAAAGGCTATGTGTTGGAGCGTAGAGGCTGCGGGTGCCTGCTGGGCACCAAGCTAGGGTCTCAGGGGGGGAATAACAACGGATGGATCTGCAGGGATTATTACTATTAAATGAAAAGTATCAAACTCAGGAAGTATGGCGTCTTGACAGACAGTGCGGTGTTCTGTGCGGTGGCCATCTAGTTATCGAAAATCTTCTGAAGGGTTTCTAAAGTAACATACAGCTCAGCCGCGGGAACCAAGATAAACTCCGGAATGCCCCAACTAAAGATTCCGCACTTGATCTTTTGATCTACCACAGTCCAGCTCATCCAAGCAAACCTGCACTTTCTTTCGTTTATCTGCATATCTGTGTTGGGTACTTCTATCTCGAGGAAACTGATCACGCATTAAGTACTCGCTATCGCTACACTTGCCTCACCAGTTTTTTCTGGCGCAGTAGCCAGACTCCTATTCCTAAAGCCACGCCGACTAGGCGTTTATCTTTCTTTCCTTTCTGTCTAGATCTCGAGTTATTGGCCAGGCTTGAAAACAGTAACACATTTGACATCGCAAGCAAGACAAAATGGTTGAGGTGCGTGTTATTGTCGTGCCTCCTATTTTGTTAAGACATCTGAGCCAAGGTTCATTACAGGTGTTACTCGAAGCAAACAATTGCTAAATCGTGAACTCAAGTCTTTCGGGGGAGCTATGATTCAGCCTTACGGGGTTGCTTTAGGGGGGGCAGAGAAGTTGCTAGTAGCACACTAGCACCTCGAAGGCTAATAGGAGCGCCATTGTGCGACTTACAGACACATTTCCTTCCCCCCCAAAGCAATCTGAACATCATTACCGGTAATTCATTTTGTTACAGTATCCCAGCTGATATCCCGATTTTCCTCGCTCCCACGCCACCGCTTTGCTCGCTGGGCGGACTTCTCACGTTGTCGGATTGTCCGATGAAAATGCAATGAAATGTTTTCATTGCGTCTTTTCTGTTGATCTGCAGTCTGAGCAGCACGCCCGACTGCACAACTGGGCATTAGGCAGGATGTGCCGCTGTCCTGTCTCGGGATTGTTTTATTTGCTGAGTTCGTGTTACGATTCCTTGCTTGCTTGAGCATCAGGTCATAAAATATGACCGTGTCAATTCTCCACGCCCCCGCCGTCTTGTTAGCTGGGCAGACTGCCCACGCACGTTGTCGCATTGCACGATGTAATGTAATCAGTGCGATCCTTTTCTTGATCTGAAGTCTGAGAATAATGCCAGAAAATATCCCCTTACCAATTCCCCACGCACCATTTACTCGGTGAGCAGACTGCTAACCTTGTCGCACGCATTGCCGATAAAAAAGTAATGTTATTGCGCCGCTTCAGTAATGCGCCCCTTCTTTTGTTTTCAAGTCTGCGCATCTGCTAATCTGCTAATCTGATCTAAACTGGATAGTAGACAGGAACGTAGTGCTGCTGACCTGTCTCGTCATTGGTTTGCTTAGTTTAGGAACTATCCTTGCTTGCTTGCTTGCTTTTGCTTGCTTGCTTGCCTTGCTGCTTGCTTGCTTGCTTGCTTGCTTGTGCTTGCTTGCTTGCTTGCTTTGCTTCCCGCTTGCTTTTGCTTTGCTTGCTTGCTTGCTTGCTACTTGCTTGCTTATGCATTGCTTGCTTGCTCTTGCTTGCTTGATCTTGCTTGCTTGCTTGCTTGCTTGCTTGCTTGCTTGCTTGCTTGCCTTGCCTTGCTTGCTTGTTGCTTGGCTTGCTTGCTTGCTTGCTTGCTTGCTTGCTTGCTTGCTTGCTTGCTTGCTTGCTGCTTGTTCCTGTTGCTGTGGCTTGCTTGGCTGTGGTGCCTTGCTTGCTTGGCTTGCTTGTGTGCTGCTTGTCCTTTGCTCGCTTGGCTCTGCTTTGCTCCGCTGGCTTCGCTTGCTTGCTTGTCTGCTTGCTTGCTTGTCTTGCTTGCTTGTTGCTTGCTTGCTTGCTTGCTTGCTTGCTTGCTTGCTTGCTTGCTTCTTGCTTGCTTGCTTGCTTGCTTGCTTGCTTGCTATCGTTGCTATCTGCTAATCTTGGGCTTGCTTGCTTGCTTGCTTGCTTGCTTGCTTGCTTGCTGCTTGCTTTGCTTGAGCTATCTTGCTTGCTATCTTGCTTTGTATCTTGCTTGCTTGCTATCTTGCTATGCTTGCTTGCTTGCTTGCTTGCCTTGCGCTTGGCTGTTGCAAGCACGCTGAACTTACCGTCAAGCACTAGCATGACGCACCGCATGCGCTTGAGGCGTGTGCTCTTGCTAGTTCCCGCTAACTGCTGTGCCTATCTTGCTTCTTCTTGCTTGCTTGCTTGCTTGTTTTCTGCTGTGCTTTTGTATCTTGCTTGCATGCTATCTGCTTGCTTGCTTGCTATCTTGCTGCTTGTTGCTATCTTGCTGCTGTTGCTTGCTTGCTTGTTGTATCCTTGCTAATCTTGCTGGCTACTTGCCTTGCCTTGCCCGGCCCTTGCTTGCTTGCTCTGCTGCTGCTATCTTGCTTGCTTGCTTGCTTTGCGCTTGCTTGCTTGCTTGCTCGCTGCTTGCTTTTGCTTGCTTGCTTGCTTGGGCATTTGTACTGGTTGCTCTTGCTGCTGCTTGCTTGCTTGCTTGCTTGGCTGTTGTTGCGACGTTGGCTTGCTGCTTGCTTGCTTGCTTGCTTGCTATCGTTGCTGCCTTCTTCTTCCTTGCTTGCTTGCTTGCTTGCTTCTCTGCTTTGCATTCCGCTGCGATTGCTGCTTGCTATCTTGCTTGCGCCTGGCTTGCTGCTTGCTGCTTCTGCTCGCTATTGCTTCTTCTGCTTGCTTGTGCTTGCCTGCCTGCTGTGCTGCGCCTGCTTGCTTGCTTGCAATAACCCTTGCCTGCCTGCCTGCTTACGGCTGTCTGCTGCTCGCCTGCTGGCCTGCACTTGCTGCTTGCTGCTGCTCTGCTTGTTCTTTGCTGCCTGCTGCCGCTGCTTTGCGGTTTGCTCTTAGGCTGCTGTTGCTGCCTGCAGCTGCATTGCCGTGCTGGCTGCCTTGCTCTGCTGCCTGCTTGCGTGCTGTTGCTTGAGCTTGACTTTTGCTTGCTATTGCGTGCGTAAGCTTGTCTTGCTACTGCATTGCTATCTCTTGCTGCTATGCTTGGCTATCTTGCTTGCTTGCTTGTATCGTCTGCTTCTGCTCATGCTATATCTTGCATCGCGATGGCTCCTCCTGTATCGTAATTCTATCTTGTGGTTGCTTTGCTTCGCATCGTTCCTGCTTCTTGCTGCTTGCCCTATGGCTTAGGACCACTTGGCCTGCGGGTGCTGCTTGCTATCGTAATCATTTGACACTTGCCTTGCATTGCTTGCTTGCAATTCGGCTTTCGCTTAACTGCATGGCGCTCAGTTCGAAACTAGGCTAAAACTTGCCTGGCTTCAGCTTCATCAGTCTCCTGTTGCTTGCTATGACATGCCCATTGTGTCGTGCTTGCTACCTGTTCGCTGTATCCTGTTGCCTCATGACTTCGTCGCCTGCTGCCTGCGAAGAACTGCCTGAGAATTAGCCTGCTAGGTTGCTCATCTGCTGCCTGCCTGCATGCCTTGCCTGCCTTAGCCTCGCCCTCTGTGGACGCATTAGACTTACACCCGCTTGCTGCCTGCCTGCCTGCTGCTTTGCTGCTGTTGCTTGCGTTGTCGCCTATCTGCTATTTCCTTGTTGCCTGTCCTGCCTGCTGCTTGGCTGCTGCCTGGCTATCTTGCTTGCTGCTTGCCCTATCTGCTGCTGCCTGTCTGCCCTGCCTGCCTTGCCGTTTGCGCTGCCTGCCTGCCTGCCTGCCTGCCCCTGCCTGCCTGCTGCCTGCCTGCCTGCCTGCCTGCCTGCCTGCCTGCCTGCCTGCCGCCTGCCTGCCTGCCTGCCTGCCTGCCTGCTGCTGCCGCCTGCCTGCCTGCCTGCCTGCCTGCCTGCCTGCCTGCCTGCCTGCCTGCCTGCCCTGCCTGCTGCCTGCCTGCCTGCCTGCCTGCTGCCTGCCTGCCTGGCCTGCCTGCCGCCTGCCTGCTCTGCCTGCCTGCCTGCCTGTTCGCTTCGCCTGCCGGCCTGCTTGCTCCTGCCTGCCTGCCGGCCTGCCTGCCCTGGCCGTGTTCCGGCCGGCCTGCCGGCCTCACTTTGTTCGCTCGCTCGCTTCCCCTTTGCTTGCTTGCTTGCTTGCTGTGCTTGCTTGCTTGCTTTGCTTGCTTGCTTGCTTGCTTGCTTGCTTGCTTGCTTGCTTGCTTGCTTGCTGCTTGCTTGCTTGCTTGCTTGCTCAATGCAATGCCACAATTATGATCCCTAGTTGTACCTTAATTCCCCACGCCTTCTATTCTAGTTTTTGCTTGCGGTGCAGACTGCCACATTGTCTCTATCATTCACATTCTGGCACCA
The DNA here is from genome assembly GCA_022414725.1 of Microglena sp. YARC. NCBI lineage: Eukaryota > Viridiplantae > Chlorophyta > Chlorophyceae > Chlamydomonadales > Chlamydomonadaceae > Microglena > Microglena sp. YARC. The sequence goes on along the minus strand of JAJSRW010001423.1, from coordinate 314 downwards.
TTGACTAGCTCTAGCTGTTTGGCGTACGCTGGATGTGGCTGGTTGGGTCCTTCAAAGCGGCCAGTTTTGGAGAGAAGAAAGGGAACTGCAAAAAGGCCGACACCCCACCTTGCATTCCTTCACAACACTCGTGCTGGTGGCCAGTGGAAATAAATACCCACGGTAGCCTTCCCTAGGTTCCTTACCTAAGCTGCCTTGTAGTGCGATAGTCCTTGTCAGAATTGTACAATTATCCTAGTGTGATTTGAAAATGCTGTTGGGAACAGATTACAAGTTGGCAAGGATAGGAAAAGTATGCACAGGCAGGCAGGCAG